>PVKE010013032.1:0-37292 GCA_004027555.1 Craseonycteris thonglongyai
CTCTTTTGGATTTCTTGTTTCTCGGTCAAGTTCATGGCATTGCCATTTGTGAAGAGACCTTCCATTTATCGTATCAATGTACGGTATATTACGGTATGTTCGAAAAATGTCATTCATTAAAAATTTAATTAAAAAAAGAACTGGTGTTGCCTCGGAAGTGGGGGGTAGTCTTATACAGCGAATATAGGCCTAAACCTATATATATATACTTATACATATATATGTTATATATATATGTATATATTATAGATATATGTTTTCTACCTCTGTATAGTATTGCCAAAATTTGTAAAAGAGCTCTATTTATTTGGCTTAAAGAAAAATAAGCATATATGTAAATTATTTTGTGAGAAATACAGAAACTAACCAAAATGTTTTCAAGTTTACATGATCTAAGATAATTTGCAGTAAATAAAAGGTATTTGAAGTTTTGTTGGTTTATTTAGAACAGGTATGTCTTCTGAGTTTTTCACATTAAATATAATACAGACATAAAACTTTTATACTACCTAGGTTTACTAAAAGTTAAATAAACTCATGATAGCTCTGTTGCAAAATTTGTCACTTAAGGTGATGGTTAGCTATTTAATGTCTCATGAAATTTTCATGAGTAAGTTAAACATAATTAATTGTTAAGAACATGTAAATTAAATAAATGTAAGTAAGATAAATGTTTATATATGAACTTTATAACAATAATTGTATTTTATGGTATATTTATTAAAAATAGTTTCCAAAATCTTTGTTAACTTGAAATCTCAAGGTTATACTAAGTTAAATGAAGAATATTAATTAAATATCTACATCATTTTCCAGCAAGATAAAATACTGAAACATTAATTACTAAACGTATGTTTATCAGTTTTTGTCTTTTTATTAAAGGAACTTTAACTAATTGGGTTTATTCATAAACACATCTTGTACCACATTGGAAAACTTACTATCAAGAAGAATATATTTCTAGAAATCATAAAATATATTCATAAGTGTACCGATCCACAGAACACCAGTGTAACAGCCCACAGTTGCTTACTTTTTAGTTTCCACTAACCATTAAGGTTTCTAAGGATTAATAGTTTGAATCAATATACATAATTAAAACTTCTAGAAATAATAAGGGTAATAGTTGTGAACATAAGAACATCAAACCCGTAGAGAATTTTTATAACAGTTTATTTGAGACAAACTGATGATTTACTTGCCAGAAAAGGTCTTAAATGCCCCATGGAATGAGGGTTTTGTAGTTCCTTTTTTACATTTGTAACTAAGGAGGAAGCATGAAAGAAAGAGTCATGAAGGTGGGAGAAAACCAGGCGGGAGATCTCTGTGATTGGAGTGCAGGATAGTTAACAAGATAAGGTGCTCCCTTGAGGGTGGTTATGCCTCTCAGGGGTCTGGAAGAGAGATTTCCTTCTGGCATTTGAAACATGTGTATACCTAGATGCACAAGAACAACCCACAGAGCTTGCTTAAGGCAAAGATAAACCTTTTATAGGCCTGGGGCTTGAGTATGCACCATTACATGCCCAGTTAGGAATTTATGATCAGATCACCCCTTGAGGTTACTTTTGGTCTTTGGACTTTGTTAGATTTATTACATAGCCCCTTTTCATTCACAAAGGAAATAACTATGTGTGAAAAGTATACAAGGAAAGTAGAAGGTGTTTTTGAATAATGAAAGGTATAAAGGAGAAAAAAAAATGTATGTATATATATATATATGAAAAAGAGTAATTTTGTCCTCAAGTAGACTGACTTGTTGTTTTAGCATGAGAAAAAGAAAACATAGTACAATACCTGAATGGATATAGAAAAAAGCTGTAGAAGGGTGTGGAAAGGGATCTTGGGAAATAATTTTATATGTGGTCAAACTGACTAAAATCAGGATAAATTTATTTAAGTCTTTAAAAAATGTGTCTTAATTTTGTACACTGGTGCAAAATTAGAATTTGGTTTTCTCTGTCAAAAGGCCAAAGTTTTCTTGGACCATGAACCACTGGTCTTGATAACAGATTGTGAAAGGTTTTTCTTTACCTTCGGGCTCATCTGCTTGAAAACTGAAGACTTTGTGTCTTACCAAAATAATTTTCAGGGTTTTATGCCATCTTTATCGATCTTTGTTGACTTAAGAGAAGTGAGTCTTCTCAATATTAAAAGAGCTAAAATTTTTTCACATCTGTGTAACCTTATGTATTTGCCTTTAAAATCTTCTGTTGTCTCATTTAAATAGATAAAGTACTATTTCATAATGATCTGTGATCCTATTTAACCAAATGTTTAAACGTTTTGTCGTTTGACAACTTCCCCAAATCAAATTCTAAATGGAGCCTTTTTGACTTTCTAAATTGCCTAGAGGGGCCTAGAAAAATCTAAAAAGATTTGTCTCTCACCTCGGAAAAGAGAGATGTTCAACTAATTAGGTTTACATGCTATGTTAAATTGGGTGGGAAGCGTTGTCAAGTAAGAAATGACGGCAAACTTTCTTAGGTTATAAGTATATGGACATATTATATGTTAATAATATAGGTATTCCAGAAATAGTTTGAAGTTTATAAAAAATTGTAAAGACCCTCATTGTTCAATTATTATCTTAAATTATTGAGGATCTTAAGAAGAGAGGAATTGATACAATTCTACAGATTTTGCAGGCAAAGACTGATGGCTAGCTTTTGGCTTGGCTTCTTAGCCTTGAGAGGCTTTTAAAAGTCTAACCCAAAATTCCTTATGACAAGTTCCATCAAAGATGACTTAAACAGGGGAAGCCAGGATGGCTCAGTGGGTTGAGCGCTCACTTTGCAGCGCCGAGGACCGAGGATCGAGTCCCGGCCCCGGCCGGTGCAGAACCATGTGCTGAGCTGGGAGCTCCCCCAGTTCAGTTCTCTCTCTGTCTCTGTCTCTGTATCTCTCTCTCTCTCTGTCAAAATAAATAAATAAAAATATATTAAAAAAGATTGATCCCTTAAAAAAAAAAAAAAAGATGACTTAAACAAAGCCTATATGTCCAATCACTATTGTAGCTGCACTTATGTAAATAATAAGTTCAAGCTTAATGAGACTAGACTTATTTTGCAAACAGATTAAAACGCTTTCCAATCCAATTTTTATGTAACCTGCATCCCCCAATTCCAATTTATTTTGGCCGGGAAAGAGGTCGGTGGATTTCTATTACTATACTATAGTTTGAAAGGAGAAAAACATAATGTGAACATAAATGGTGATTTATTTTCTTTTTTTACAATGTTGGACATCATCCGACATCAGAGAGGAAGAGAAAAAGTACAACGTCGGACGAGGTCTGACATTGGACTGGAAAGGGTTAGTCTTACTGTGATTATCTTTGATACACATAAGGGAGATTGTAGAGAGGAAAATAATACGTTTTAGCAGGAAATCATAACATAGTCTTGTGGATATTAGATATTAGATTTTCGTCCTGTTCATTGTCTTTGAGGTTTTGTTATATACTCGTAAACAGGACTGGATCTGAATTCTTTTAATTTCCTCAAATATTTGGCTATGATTCTCCGAAGTAATGTTTCCTATTTTCTCTTATCCGTCAGAATTGGAATCACTAACAGCAAAGATTGCCCTTGAACTTTGTTGGAAGAGAACATACCAGGGGGCCCTCCCTGCCCAGACTCCTCAGATTTCAGGGTCTTGAATTATGGGTCCAAATCTCCCATTTAAAAAGGGCTCCTTGGGGAAGCCGGGATGGCTCAGTGGGTTAAGGGCTCACTTTGCAGCGCCGGGGACCGGGGATCGAATCCCGGCCCTGGCCCGTGCGGAACCATGTGCTGAGCTGGGAGCTCCCCCAGTTCAGTTCTCTCTCTGTCTGTCTCTGTATCTCTCTCTGTCAAAAATAAAAATAAATAAATGGAAATATATTTAAAAAGGGCTCCTCTAGATTCTTGGAATGGCATACCAGCTGGGGCTCTACAATTAAAACTGACCAGAGAAGAGGTTCCCTAGAAGCAGATGACATCTTGAGAAGGACAGTTTTCCCAGCATCTTCATCTCCGTATGAAAACATCATTCCTTTTGTCTTCCCATGACTTGCTTTTTCTCTTTGCTAATGTGTGGGAAGGCAGTACTCCTTACCTCTGTCCGTTATTGCTGAAGCGACCCGGAAGGCCTTGTCTGCATGACAAAAGTCCCTAGACTTTCTTGCTAAGGTGGTTTTAGGTAGTAGAATTGCTTCCCCTTACGTACTGGCTGAACAAGGAGGAGCCTGCGCCGTGGCAAATACCTCCTGCTACCTGGATCAATACCTATGATGTTGCAGTGCGTACAAGGAATGAACAGATGTGCCATTTGGCTAAACCAGATTGATGCCCTTTCAGGTACATTCTTTGATTAATTTGATAACCAACTGGCTTGGTCCTTCGGAGCCCTGGCTAAGGAGCATAATTCCGTCTCTTGGTTTCATCTTCCTGATGGTCATTATTAAAGTCTCTCTGGTGTGCTGTGTTCTCTCGAGGGACTTAAATGTACATTTGTAGCCATCAGTGGTTCACCAGATGGCCACACTGTACTTGGAAAAACAAAAACAACTTGAACAAGACAAGCAGCAAAAACAATTCTTCCATGAGCCAGACATCGTAACCTACAAATTTCAAGATGAGACAAGAAAACAGCCTGGCTGGTGACTGGGGATGGCACTATTACCAAGTTTTTAGTCAGTTTCTCAATATGAGAGGGTGACCAAGAAAGTGGAATTGTTAAATTAATTAAAGAAGGAGGCCATTAGACTGAGGCGGTTCTAATAACTTAGCAGACTCTGTAAACAGACCCAAACCTAAGCCTGAAAATTCCTCAAGGATAAGAGAGCAAAACTTAAGGACAACCAACCAAATAGGCTTTTCCAAATAAGGTGAACGCTTGAGCTATAGCCAATCAAATAATTTCCTTGCCTTGCTTCCGTGTCTTCTCTATGAAAGTCTTTCTTCTTGCTCCTGTGGATGGAGTGCTCTTAACCACTTCCAGTTTGGCACTGCCTGATTAGGGTCGATTTTTGCTCAAATAAACTCTTAAAATTTTTAATATGCCTTAGTTTAGCTTTTAACAATATAACCAAGTCTCAAAACTCCACGATAAGGAAGAAAATCACCCAATCAAAAATTGGCCAAAGATTTGTATGGACAATTTACCAAAGTAGATGCTTGAATGTCAAATAAGCCCATGAAAAGATGCTCAACATTAGTCGTTAGGGAAATCTGCATACAAGCACAGTGAGAGATCACTTCATACCTATGAGAATGAAAAATTAAATAGATTGACCACACCAAGTATCAGCACTGCTACACTGCTGGTGGAACCTAAAATGTTCCAACCACTTTGGAAAGCAGTTTGGCACTTGGTTAAAAAGTTAAACTTACCTCTAATATGAGGTCAGTCATTCTACTAATAGTTATTCACCCACAAGAAAAGATAGTACACATCTAACATTCTGAGCAGATTTTTTTGTTTTTTGTTTTTGTAATCATCAAATCCTACAAACAACCCATGTGTTTATCAACAGGTAAAAGGATAAACAAACCATGGTGTATCCATAGAATATGATCTAAGTCAGCAATAAAGAAGAGCAAAATATTGATATATATAGTAACATAAATAAATCTCAAAGTAAGTAGGCTGAATGAAAGAAATAGACAAAAATGCATACATAGTATGAGTCTATTTATATAAAACTCGAGGTAGTGTAAACTAATTCGCAGTGACAGAAACCAAATCAGTGGTTGAGTGGGGGTTGGGGGGGGGGACACTTAAGAAGGGCCACAAACAGTTTACTGTCTTGGTGTGGTGATGGTTTCATGAATATTGACACATATCAAAGTTTGTCAAATTGTACACTTTAAGTATTTGCGGTTTTATTTGTTAATTAGACCCCAGTAACATTAAAAATAAGAAAGCATCATAGGGATACATTTGATCAGAAGGTATTGATTTATACATTAATATACCATATTTTTCCATGTAGAAGATGCCCCCATGTATAAGAGGACCCCTACTTTTCTAAGCCAACATTAAGACATCCATACATGGATTGCTCCCGTGTGTGAGATGATCCCCATTATTTTGTCTAACAATTTTAGACAAAAGCAATGTCTTATACATTAAAAATCAACCAAGCAATGACTTATACTCTAGGTAAGCACACTGGAATCCCTAACTTTACTGGTTTTCAGTACATTGGGAGAGAAAGACAATTGTATATATAAAATAATAATAATCTGTAACACTTAACTGAGCCTTTTTTATTTGCCAGACATTTTTTAAAAGGCACATTACGTGTATAACTCATTTTTCTACTGATGAGGAAACTGAGGCAGAGAAGGGTAAGTACCCTGCCCAAGGTCACCCAGCAGGTGGCAGAGCTGATGCAAACCCAGGCAATGCGGCTGTAGAGATCGGGATCCCATCCACCTCACTGTTCTGCTTTCACAATGACACACTGAGAAGTGTTGTGAAGTCAAGTGGGCACCGTGCTGTGTTGACATGTCCCAAGAGTGCGCCACCTAGTGTAGGGTGGGGGAAGCCACACGAGCTGAGATGTGACCGGTGCGTGGGAACTCTGTAGGGGAAAGAGGGAAATGCATTCCAGGACGTAGGCACGTTACTTAGTTTTGTTTCTTTGTTATCTAGTCACTCTCTCTATTTCTCTCTCAGTGTCTCTCTCATTTTCTTTCTGTTTCTGTAAAATGTATAGGGATGGGGAACCATATATGCCTATTGCTTTGGACAACCATTGAGAATAGAACCAGGTCCTGGGGGCCTGGGAGCAAGTGTTCTTTTCTGGTGGCGTTTCTGAAGGCTTGACCAGAGCAGTTGGAGAGCTGTGAACCCTGGCTACAGGCCTCATTTTACTTTCAATAAGCAGCGACTTCCATATCTTTTTAAAGAGACTCTTATTAAGCCTTTTGAGAGCGTCCTGCAGCTGTGGAAAGCTAGGCCAAAATCAATATTTGAGGAAAATATGTAAATGATTATGATATTGTGACAGTGTCGTTCAAAGTACGTCTCTGAGTTTGTGCTTCTCATCAAATGGGGAGGTAAAGTCAGATTCACAATTGCAAAAGGCCAAAGCGGATCCTCCCAAATCTCGCAACTAAACACGTTACAGAATGAAAATTGAGAATAATTGGCAATTAGCAAGGGTCCTAAATAGTGGCGGCTCCTCTTGTGAAGCCCCTGTCACCCACTGATATTATTGTAATTGTTTTGAAGGAAAAACTGGATGAGGGAGGAGATGTGATGATATGATGGATGTTTGGGGTTCGGCAAGTCGAGACAGGAAGCTCAGGGGCCCCAGTAATCTTTAAGTCCCCTAAAGGTATAGTGTTAATACTACATGACAGATAAATTATATCATGAACCCCAAGAAATGCCTAGAGGGAAATCAAAAAATGCGGTTAGCAGATGGACATTTTCTGATTTTCCCAGGGCACTGCTCCGCTTCCAGAAGCGGGGCCTTCAGCCTTCCTGAAGCACACACATCACATTACCAGTAAGAGTTGCTGACAAATACTTCATTTAAATGCTATTGAGATGAAAGCGGGAAGCCCATGAGCAGCTAAAAGGCAGAGAAGTAACATATGTGTCCATGGGTATATTGTCCCAAATGGGGAGCACCTACATCATTTGCTCCATTCTGCCGGGGGACCGGGAGACATATGTCACTTTTCCACCTTAACGGGGCATTTTCCAGTTTGTTTGGATTTATGTCACAAGCTTAATGAGATTTAAATGGAATTTTTGTATGTGAATAATACGGAGCATTAATGCGAGGACTTCCGTTTGCTGTGCTGCTGGCAGAATTTGCATAAGGGTTTTTAAATATGAAAGAAGAACATCAAAGCCCTTATAAATCAGGAGGCACGTGAGCCATGCTGCAGCCAGGGAGGGGGCAGAAAAAAGGCAGCATCGTCCGACTTACGCCCATTGTCGGTGGAGCACAGCTGAGTGGAGCGAGCCTTGGAGGTGAGAGGAGGCAGGTGGGACCCCAGCATCCTGGATGGGACCTTCCCATTCTCCCCTCAGCTGGACGAGCCTTCTATACATAAACGATAACCAGGGACTCCCATTTCATACCATGCTGTGTGGACAGGGTTTTAGTGAGAGCTCCTGGGGCAAAAGGACAGTAGAGGCCACCAATGTCCTTGGGAAGAGACACTGCTCGCTTTATCTTTGCAAAGAACTCCACAGCTCCAGTTCTGAGACCCATGGTACTCCCTGGAGCACAGAGATCATTTCAGCACTTCCTTGTCAGCCTCAGGGGCCTCCTAAGACCTCTGACCCCTTCCCTGAGGCTTGAGGGGGGGAGGTGTCTCTGTGACCTTGCCTGGCTGGCCATGAGTCATGTCACTGTGGTCTGTACCCTGGCATCTTAAGGCCCACACCCCCTAACCAGCTCTACTCAGGAACAAGAGGGGGAGCTTGGATCCACTCTTGGGAGACTGGAAGCTTCACCCTCCGAAGTCAAGACCTGCCTTGGCTTCATCCTCTTTTCCTGCCAGGTCACCCTTCCTGCTGTATGCAGGGACGGCCCTACCGAGGCCCTGAGCAAGGGCGAGGACACATGGTGTAGGGAGGGGACAGCCGTCTGGAATTTCGGAAAGTATTCCCCACATTGTCTTCAGTCTGAAGCTGCAGCTCCATCAAGTCAATGGGAGTCAGGGTGCAGTGTGGTGTCCCGGGGGGCTTGCTGGGAACCCGCCCCTCCCGAGCTCTTAGGGAAATGAGCTACTACGCAGGGTCAGGAGCGAAGCCACATGAAGTCACCATCTCCCTGAGACAACAGAAGAATTCAAAGAAAGGCGCCGGTCACTCTCACAGGTCGCCCTGAAAATGCTCCTTTGGGGCTGGGCTGGGCTGAACCTGCTGGTTCAGGTTGAGGGGGGCCTGGACGGTGGACGTGCCCAGGCAGCCAGAAGCCCAGTCCCAGGGCCTTAGAGGGCGACAGGGTCTAGAGATGGTGGAAATCAGTAATGGAGCTGTGCCCAGACTGGAGGGCACCCGGTCACCCTCAGCCTGTCTTTATTTCAACATTGGCTATTCTGGTCATTATAGCTCTTAATTCTGGGTGCCTCTGCCTGCTTTGCATGGGCAGTTAAGTGCCTCACTTTGGTCACCCTAGTCCTGGCTCTGGGATTTAATCTAGTTCCTCAGATTTTCAGATGAGAAAACTGAAGCACAGAGTGACCTGTCCATAAAGCATTAAGTTTATTTTCAACCTGGTGTTTACTCGCCCCCTGCTTCTTATTCTACCACACAGCTCCTTGACTTGATTTTTTCTTTTTTCAATGAAAGAAAAATTTCCAGAAGTTTGGAGAGAGTTTTTTTCCTAGTCAACTTTAAGGCCTGTTGTGGGAGGGAGGCGGGAGCCAGGTGAGGTGACATGACATGTGCTATGGGAGCAAAAAGTACTGGGAACACGAAGCTGGTTTCACAGAGCGGGTCCCAGCGGAGCCTACTTTTTCTATAGCTACAGGTTATTTCTGCTAAGGTAGGTCAAGTAGGATTTTTAAATGGCTGCTTTTTCAGATTTATAGCTATTTTAATTTAACTCCAGGTGCTCAGAGGAACACTTTTATTTAACTTCAATAGTGTATAACTTTATTAAAGTCAAATAAGGAACAGGGAGAAAAAGAAAATGAACCCAAAGAAAATATGCCAATGGAAATTCTTTGAGAAATGTCCAGATATTACATGTCTTTCATTTTTAATTTATTCCTTAAGCATTGAATGAAATTTTAGGGCCACCTGAGAAGCAAAATAAGATTAGTCTCTTGAACAATAGGTAACCTGGTTCAAAAAAATAGAAAGACAGCCAAATTTGCAGAGATAAAAGTTTAATTATGTCCTAGTTGCTTGCTGATATCTGGAAATTGATGTAGCTATTTCAATATAATTCTTGGTGGGCTATCAAATAACACGAGGGATCTTTGTGCACCTTCTGTTAAAATATAGCCACCGTAAAATAATTAACAATAATGAAGTTGACATTAGATTAATGCAGCTAACCTCAGGTTGGTAGTGGAATTGCTTTTTGAACAAAACAGAAAAAATAAAACATTAAGAGCAAACCTCGGTGTGAGTGAAATAGCAAGGAACGTGCTTGGAACTCTGAAAATGTTTTATCCTTTGTCTCAGTGTGGAATGAAATTCTCAACTCTGCTGACAGACTTTCTTTTGGAAAGAATGTATGAAAAGCGTCCTAAATGGAAAGGCCTGGATGGTGTGAACTTGATCACTTTGTGTACATTTTTCAAAACCAGCCCTACAATATTTAACGTGGTACATTGCACAAGCTGGCACATCCTTTTTTCTTTCTTAAGGCAGAGGGGTTGGTGGTGATGGGAATTTGAGATAGGCTTGAATCTCAGTTGAGCCATTTCGTAGCTAGATAACTGAGCCTTAGATTTTTATTTATTTATTTACTTTTTAAATTTAAATTGAGGTACAATGGACATGTATCACAATATATGTTTCATGTATACAATGTAATGATTCCAGTATTTGCATATATTGTGAAATGATCACCACAATAAATCTAGTTAACATCGATCACCATACCTAGTTTCAAAAGAATCTTTTTCTTATGATGAGCACTTTTAAGATGTACTCACTTAGCATCCTTCAAATATGTAATAAAGTACTATTAACTATAGTCACCCATGTTGCATATTACATCCCAGAACTTACCTATTTTACAACCAGAACTTTGTATCTTTTGACACCCTTCCCTCATTTTTGCCTACTCCTCACTCCCCACCTCTGGCAACCACCAGATTTTTTATTTACAATTTAATAATAGTAACATTAATTTACCTACTTGTACAAAGTTGTAGAGTAAAGCCCCAAATTTCTCGTTATATATGTTAATTTTTATTATTTATTAAATATTTATTATCGGTATATATTTGGGGAGATTTGTAGAAGGTAAAAAAAAAATCTGCATAACTACTCACTAACTGATCCCAATATCCAAACCAAGAGACATAATCCCTGCTTTCATGGAACATTCAATGTAGTAAAGAAGATTTGAAGAATCACATAAAATAATGACTGTCCTAAGTGCTCTAAGGGAGAGGTCGACGGTGATTTACGATGATGTAAACCAGGGCTGTCCAACCTTTGGGCTTCCCTGGGCCACGCTGGAAGAGCAGGGGATGTCTTGGGCCACACGTGGGGTGCACTAGTACTGGTAATGGCTGATGAGCCAGGAGGAGGGTCGCAAAGAAATCTCATCGTTGTTGGGGAAAGTTTGCAAGTTTGTGTTGGGCCACATTTGAGGCTGTTCTGGGCTGCACGCGGCCCATGGGCCGCAGGTTGGACAAACCTGACGTAAGAGGTTGTAATTTAGACATGGATGCTGACAAAGGCTTCCTTAGGAGTGAGGGCTGTCCAGAAAAAAATGAAGCCATTGTCAATGCAATGAGAATGGCTACACAGTTGGATACTTTGCAGACAGCCGCGGTATACAGGCTGAGATCTGAAAGAAGATTTGTGATTACAAAGGGAAAGAAAAGCAAAGGAAGGGAGTGGCAGAGAAGCATGCCAGATTCTGAGCTCTGTGGCAGAAGGAAGATGGCATGTTGAACTGAGAGCAGTCTGAACGGCTGGCACCTTCTTCGGGATGATCCTGTGGAGGTGGACAGGGGCCTGACCTTGAAGGTCTTGGCGGCCACATTGAGAATTTTGGTCTTGATTCTAAGACCAGAGAGAATCACTGGAATGGTATAACATGCCTTGTGCTGTGTGTGTGTGTGTGTGTGTATCAGAGTTGCATTTGAATGCGATGACTGGTTGAAATATGAACAGAAGATTGACGACGGGCTTGAGAGAACTCAGGGAGATGCTTTAAAAGGTTCTGTAGTGTTCTAGGAAAAGCTGACGGTGCTCGAGAGTAACGCTCTAGGAAAAGCTGACGGTGGTTGAGAGTAAGGTGAGCAGGGCAGGGCTGGGGAGATGTGGAAGGGTTTGAAAGATACTCAGGAAGTAATCTGGTATGACTGTGAAGACAGGTTTTATCTTGGGATTTCTTCTGGTAGTTTCAGGAAAGCTCATTTTATTTTTACTGATTTTCATTTTCTATCCTTTCAAAATAGACTTATTTTTTTTTTAAGAGTTATTTTATTGTCTGAGGGAAGGAGAGAGAGAAGAGAGAGAGAGAGAGAGAAGGGGGCAGGGCCCAGAGCAGTCTCCATAGTTGTACATCATTAGATGTGACAAGGTATCATCCTACCCAGGTGGATGTGGGGCCATGTGGGGCAGGAACTGAACTGGGTGCCTCCTCAGGAGACTAGAACCTTCACCACCATCCTGGCGGTTACCAGTTGCACCACACTTCAGCCTATGGGGTTTGCATGGGCCGGGGCAGGGAATCGAACCCTGGACCTTGTGGTTGGGAGGCAAGCACTTAACCGTCTGAGCTATCCCAGCAACCTCCCAAATAGCATTCTTTATTTATATATTTATACATACCTTCAAGAGTCAAGGAGGGTGCAAGACACTCAGATTTCATGAGAAGTCAACAAATACGTGCCTGCCCTCGTGTGCTTACAGCTGGATGACATAGTCGCTTTGTTTATAGGGGCTACTATGTGCTCATTTCTATACTAATAACACTAATGTGTCACCTGTACCTTAGAGTGGCATATAGACTGGTGTTGTAACTGTGCTGGGCAGCTAAAATCTGTTCCATATACAGATAACCGAGTTTCTTACAGGATTCTTAATTGTGGGTTTTCTGTCTTGTTGTTACACTTACGTTCTTGTTAGACTGTATGGAAACTTCCCTGTGGTCTGAAAGTGTGGGCCATCTTGTCTTCTTCCTCTGAAAATATGGTTTTCATGGCTCAAGTGACATCTGTTTCCAGTGGCACTTGGGCCCAGGCTCCAAACAATGATGAAGACACTGGGTACCAGTCCCTTGAATGTAGCAGATTGGGACGCCAAGCTATAAATGGAAAGGTATAATATTAGGTCCTGACCAAACAGCTCTCAGATTTAACTTCCCATGGAGCAGTTCTGATACGTGAAGGTTGAAGTGTGCTGGCTGTCTGAGGGGAAAAACTATCTCTCTAATAGCTACTTCAAAACCTTTCCCCTTTGACTGGTATGAAGTTTTTGTTAAAAAAACAGGAGGAAGGTGACAGGGAGAAGAATATAAAATAAAGAATAAAAGATACTCTCTTAAGCTTTTGCTAATCACAGTGGGGACTGTAATGTCTACCTTTCTGTCTATGTAGTTATCAGCTATATAAATTTTAAGATCTCGATTTCTATGTAGTAGAATAAAAATTGTTAAACATTACATTTACCTCAATTGTAAGCAAAATGATTTTCTCGTAATATCCTACCATGTATCTTTGTTTCATTTAGATAGACATTTTTAACAACTTCTTATTTATTCTGATCTTAATATCTCAATTAAAAAATTGCTTCTGTTGCAGTTTAATTTCACTGGGTTCTCTTGCAGAAAATGCTTTCAGTCTGTGATACAATACACTTCTCTCACTTGCTCTCTCAAGAGTGATCTGTCGCTACCAGGGCTTCTTAGCATCACACGGTGATTGTTACAATCTTGTGCTGAGGCCACAGTTGTTCTGACTTATTAGATCTGGGGTGAGGTTGAGGAATCTGATTTTTATGAAACATCCCAGGTGACTCTCTTTTACGACATCCTAGGTCCATTCTTTGAGAAATAATGCTTCTAACCAAAGAAGCATCTTTTAAATAAGGAAAGCCCACATCTATCTGGATATATATGCATATATCCCTCCAGAGGGTGCCCCCCAAATATATATATACACATTTTAAGAAAGGAAAAAAATGGTAGCAAAATTGTAATACTCAATATATCCCAATAACAAAGGATGAATACAATTCACATGTGACATCTGTAATTACCAGAGGTGCTCAAAGTAGGTTACAATCAGTGGCCAGACACTTCTGATGACCACAAACTACTGCTGGAGTGACGTTGACCGAAGTGCCCACTTGTATCACTCACTGTACATGCCATTTCACTTACCATGTGTCTCAAACTTACCGTGAGCCACGCAATTTTGAGGCATGTTGGAGGTTCTGTGGCCGACGTATGTCTCATTGTCTTCCACAACATTCTTGAATTTCAAATACCACTTTCAAATGGTCTTGTGCTCCTCAAACAACAACCGTGCTTCTGCCATTGTCTTTGACAGCCCTGCCTGTTGTATGGTGACACTAGCGTTCATTTGACGAAAGCTATCTTTTGAGCAAACATCAGACTGCACATTGCTACTGTAATTCAATTCAACTTGAAAACTAATACATAGGTAACATCTCTTAAAATGTGTATTTATTATTTTGACATCCCCAGTATATGGCAAACTTGTTGCCTATTTTAAAATATTCCTGAGATGAAGCTCTTGACCAGTGTCATGTGTGCACACATGTTTGTTACCCCTGGGTTTCTGGTATACCGCTGCATGTGCAATAACTCTAGGTTAAAAATGTCCTTTACTTTTGAATATTCTTATTGAAAGTTTTCTTCTTCTTCTCTGTCTCTGGATAGCCTATTATAAGACAAAAAAGAGATCTCAATATTCACTTATTAACTGAAAAATATGAGAACATTAAACCCTGCATTGAGTCTTCTGATCACTCAGCCCATTGCTAATTTCTGTGCCGTAAGTTGATGGGGAGTTTCCATTGTTGTCTTTTTTTATTTGATAGATCTGTCATAGAGCTGTCACATCCAAGCTTTGCATTTTGCCAAACTTTCCTTAAAAATATTTTAAGTGCGTGAATATCTGTATGACAAATTTATGCTGTGTCATGTAATGGCCTAAGTAAGCCATCATCCAGAATTAGTTTAAGTCCCACTGACCACCATGCTGTGGTGATCAGGGTTTTGTACCACAATCACTAGAATGAAAAGACCAGGAAAATCATTCTTGTGCCCGTGGAATGTGCTACCGCTGGACCTTGCTCTTGTGGGAGACCTGAGAACCTCAGATGATATGAAATGAATGAACTGTTTGCAACAAGACAAGGGCACTGTCTATAGTCTTGTTACTGTTACCTAGGAACGTTAATTGTTTCCAAGGGCATCTTGGAGCACTGAGAAAACAGCCCATAGGGGCTGTCATTGGCTAACAGGACTAGCATTCTACCTCTGTATCCTGTGAGCAGTTGGAATAAACTGGTATAACTCACCCATTCCCATATGGGGTGGTTTCAGGAGGATTTTAAAAAGAGGGCCTTCTGAAATGGTTTTCCAAGATAGATCGAGCTCAAAACAGTCAGCTAAGATGGGCACTCCATGAATAAGCTGGTTTTCTTAGAAACACTCCAGAAGAAACAGTTTGTCATGGGGTGAGGGTTCTAAGATGGACCACAAGAGAAGTTTTTGTTGAGTTATTGTTGGTTTGGGTTAGTTAGCCAAGAGTCTTGGCTGACAGGTTGCTAAGCTTGTATGTGGTGAAGATGAGATTTGGAATACTTGTGTTGAATTGGAGAAACTGAACTGTAAATGATTCATGAGCTTTTGCATGCTACTAGCACAGGAGGATCTATACATCAGGATAAGGGACGCTAGCGGCTGAGGGTGGCCTCCAAGCCTTAGTGGCTTAACGGGATCCAGTTTATTGCTTGCTCCTGCAACAGCCGCGTGCAGGCTGGGGCTCTTCGTGGAAGCTCTTCTGCGAGAGAAGGGCGCCCTTCTGGTCTTGCTGCTGCCATCTAACCATGTGCCCACCGCGGCCCGGGTGCGGCCTTCCCGAGTCTGGATTCTGTTTGGGGTAAGAAGTTCCTTTAGAGATGGTGGTTCTGGGCTTTAGTTTTTCTTTTGCCACTCACTTCTATAGGGTTCTGGATAAGTTTATAAAAATGGAAATAACATCAGTATTTGGTTCATGGGATTGCTATGAGAATTAAATGAGTTAAAGCTCAGAAATTGCTTGTCATTATGGACACACTCAATGGTTTGGTGTTTACCTGAAGAGGAGGGAGGAGGGGGGAGGGGGGAGGGGGATTTGTGTGGGGAGGGGGGAGTGGGCACCAGATATATGGGGTTGGAGGGGGACCTGATTCTGGGAGCTGGGCACATAATGCGATGCATGGGTGATGTGATGTGGAGTTGTCCATTGGGAAACTGTCTGATTGTTACCAACCAATGTCACCCCATTAAATTTAACAATAAAATATAATAATATTAAAAAAAAAAAAAAAAGAAATTGCTTTTATGTGCTCAATAAAAGTAATGATGGCAATCATTATTATTAGAGATAACTAATATAATTATAATTATATAGTTGTAACTATTAATACCTTTACTAGTAACAAGTTGTAATTAAAATTATATAGTTGTTACTAATAATAATTTTACTACTATTATAGTAGTAATAATAGTAATAATTATAAGCAACAGTATAATTATTACTATTAATAATACTGCAATTGTATAGTTTAATTATAACATAATTATATATTACTAATTAATTACATATTAATTAATATATGTTATTAATTATAATTATGTGGTTGCTTAATTGTAATTATTACTACTATTAGATGTTTATTCCCTAGTGACCTGACAGGAATGGGGTTTATACAATAGTGTTTTTCAACCCTCCCTACGTGGGGGTGTCATGAGTGAGATTTTTCGGAAGTGCCAGCTGTACAGGGCAGTGTCCGGTGTTGCTGAGGGTGAACTTCTTCCCATCACGTGGTGAGAAAGCCTGTAAGGTGATCGGCTACACAGCCGGGCCTCTGCAGTGCAGGGCTGCACCGAGCCTGGGGTGACTGAGGGCGCTCAAAGGGCTGGAGGTACAGGTGCGCTGAGCACCAGCCTGTCTGAGGGAGAGTCTCCAGGGCAGATCAGAAGACAGAAGAAGGTGGAGGGAAATCAGAGCGTTTCATAGCAGAGAGGGGAGTCCAGTGGCCGGCACTACCCCTCACTCCAAAATACTGGGGACATCAGCCGAACAGGTAGTGGGGGGATAGCTGTGTGAGCTGACCCGTCACACCGGTGCTGTTTTCAGATCCCTGGAAATGTCCCCCTTTCTAGTTCTCTTTCCAGCCCTGTCTCTCGATTCAACCACATTTGACTGGGGACTGTTCTGAAATTTTATTTCTTGTGTCTTCACTGCCTACTGTGCCTAGAACAGACTGTTCATAGTGACTGAAATGAATAAGCATTCATTTTATTAAGGTAACACCTCAGCATACGTCCTGAATATTTCTGAGGAAGTTGTGAAAATTCCCAAACAAACTTAATTTCAGTTGATTTTCACTGAGGAACAAAGGTGGCACTTCTGGTGATGTCATAGTATGACACAATAAAACCTATCAGTTCTGGAGGTTTTGACTACATCGAGATGTAAGGACCTTTGTTAAGAGGCTCCTGCGTGCGTGTGGGTGTAACATAACCAGGGGCATGTTGGGTCCTGATTGGGCAGTTATTTTTCAGGTTGTCACTTTTCTTACCTAGAAATAGTTTGGGGATTGTCTGTTGATGGCCACCTATCTTTGTTAACCTTTTCAAAACTTCTATCTAAAAGAAGCGCATTTCTCAAGGAGAAGAAAGAAGTTTTCTTAAATCCTTCCATCTGAAAATCGTGTCTGAAAATCAGGATACTTGAATGTGGATTAATTGGAACTCAGTTTAGCATTCAACCTGTGAGCCTAATTAAACAAATGAAATAATTTTCATTTGTTTCTTTTTGAATTCGGTTCCTCTTGCCTTTCAACGCCCTTTAAGAATATTATTATTCTCATTATAGGCCTTTTGAATTTCATAATCTTCCTCTCCGTCTCTTCGTCTAAGATGTTGCTTTCAAAATCCACTCACAGGCCTCCCAACATCTATTCAGCTTAATGTCTCCATTTCCTCCTCTCTAAGCCTCAGATTTGTCACAGCCATTGTTTCAATATTAGGGACAATTATCTGGTGTTACCGAATGTGACCAGTTCAGCTTTTCCTCTGTGCTTTGGCCTGGACAGTACACTCATGGCCGAGTGGGAGACCCACTAGTCCGTGTAGCATCGACAGAGAAAATAGATTGCACACAAGCTAATTCTTTCTTGCCTTGTCATTATTTCCCGACCATAGGCTTTCTTGACGTTAGAAATAAATTCGTTCTTTAAAGAAGAGAATACCTGCACTTACCAGATATGTTCTAAAGATATTTAACAAATCGTATGTTTGTAATAATCATAAAGCTGGGAAAAAAAACAAACCCATAAATGACCGCCACCATTAAGAAATGTGCATTACTGCCCTTGCTCTGGGAATGATGTATTTTATGCTCCTGTATATATAGTTGGTGAGACTTATTCTCAGGGTCACTTTTTAGTAACCACCTCCTCGAAGCCAGTAGAAAATCACAGGCTTTGATGTGTAAAGTAACCGAGAAAACGGGTATAGAGCCTTATAAAATACCCGAGTTTAATCTGGACCAGCCAGGAGCAAGACGTGAAATCCTCTTACTGAGCAAAATGAACGAAAGTGCACTTGCCTTTTGAGGCACAAAATAAAAGAAACCTATACGATTTGTGTGGCGCGGTGTCCCAGAAATCAATTATGTAATTTTCTACAATCATATCAGGTAGAGTATCAACCCATTACTGAAACTCAGAGCTTTCAAACCTAATGGAGACTATTTGACATTCTTAGGCACGCTGCCAAGGCCTGTTTCCAATTGCCAACATGACAATTATTGACACAGACATGCACAGGCAGGGAAGGGTTTTCAAGGAAATAATGTCAATAATTTTCTGCTGTGTTTTAAGCTAAAAATCAGCAGAGGGTGAGTGACTAGAATGCTTATGGCACCCAGACCTACAAATCCCTTGAGTGGTGGAGCAGGGCTGCCCAGTAACGGGGCCAGTGGGTAGCCCACAAAATCCAGTTAGGCTGGGAGGGAGAGTTGAGCCGGATGTGCGGAAAGAGTCCAGAATGTTATTAACTGCTGTCCCTAGGTATCAAAGGTGACACCTCTCAGGGTTCTCCTTGTTCCAGCCATTAAACATATCGGGGCCAGGCTGACTTCACCTCTCTGATTTCATGAACCGACGCTGTCGCATCTTTGATGGTTGCTTCCTGTGAACCCCTCAGCCTGCATGCTGACGGTTGAGTCTCTTGTTTCTTGATCCAGCTTTGCTTGTCACTGTTCCCCAGGGTTTCCCTCTCTCCAATTCCTCTCATGTTTCATGGGCTTCATCCTCCTTCCACACCTGTTCTCACGCTATCCCCTCATCCTGCAACATCTCCACCTGTCCACTTACCAGTTTCATTCTGTTCCTTCTTGGAGGACATGTTTGAATCTAGTCACCTCTGAGTCTTAATATGAGCTCTTGTTTACTGAGGGTCTACTAAGGCCAAGGACTGGAAGAAGATGACTTGTATGTGGTACCTGGGGTTCCAGTACATCTATCTTTCTCTCACATGTGTGTAAATAAATTGAGGCATGAAATAAAAGGGAGGTGTTTTCTGCCCACAGAGAAAGTATACTTATTATTGGGCAATTAAAGACCTTTTTTTCCATAGAGAAAAACATAATACATGTGCATAGTAGGTGTTTCCACTCTACAGGTAAAGAGGAATTGAGTTTCTTATTTAAATTTGTTTAGGTCAGGGGTGTCAAACTGGCGGCCGTGGGCTGCATGCGGCCCCCGAGGTAATTTTTTGTGGCCCATGATGCTCTGAAATAAAATGAAAATAGATAAAATGGTTCTGAAGAAAATAGCACTTAGGGGAGATCGAGGCAATACCGTACACACAATTCCCTCGTTAACCCTTTAACTACTGAAGACGAGTATACACATGGCCCAGTACCTGTCCTGGGGGCCTGTGGGCGTGTATAAATGTGCTAATTCAGTTCCAGCGACATTTGTAAATGTGATGTGGCCCACGTGAATCTTGCCTGTTGCACCAAATGGCCCATATTTTAATTGAGTTTGACACCCCTGGTTTAGATAATCAAATAGAGATCCAAATACAGGCCTGTCTGACTCCAGAACCCCCACACAATGGTGAACTTTCCTCTATTTTCAGCATCTGATGATCTTCCTCTGAATTTTCAACTACTTGAGTGATAGTGATGATGGCAACAAAATCGTAATGATAATGGCTACATTTGCCAAGAACTTAATGTCCAGCTCTCTGCTACATTCTTCACACCATTATCTCAGTCAACTCTCAGAACAAGAGAAGAGGTGCTCCCTATCTTTTTTTCAGATGAAGAAACTGAGGCACAGAGAAGTCAAGTAGTTTGCCCAAAACCACACAGCTAGTTCAGGAGTAAAGCTGGGGTTCAAAGCCAGGACTTCCTGTTCCCGAGCTTGCTCTGTTGGACCCTATGATCTCTAGCCTCTCACACCATCCTAGCCTGCATGATCCTATTGCCCCAACTAGGTTCCTCAAGGCTGGGACCATCCTTGACTTCCTCATATCCTTCCAGGCACATGCCTTTGGACATACATTCTCTTTCTCTTGGGGTTGACTCTGTATATCTGGGATTGGCTTAAGTAAGTTATGATATTCTTCCAGTGACCCTGAACCCAAGCAACTGCACAGATTTTCTTTAGTCTGGACCCAGGGTCCACGTATCAGTTCGTGTTTTGGTTATGGGAAAGGACAGGAGGGTGTTTAGAGTGACAGGAGTTAAACTGTACCTTTCCTATGTCCTAGAAATTTGGAAGAATTAGCCTAGGCTGCAAATGATGAGGAAAGTAACTATCAAGAATGATCTATAAGGGGAAGCCGGGATGGCTCAATGAGTTAAGTGCTTGCTTTGTAGCCCTGGGGACCGATGATTGAATCCTGGCCCATGTGGACCCACATGCTGAACTGTGTTGTGCTTCCCATGCGGGAGGCTCCCAGTTCGATTCTCACCCCACAGTTTGGCCCCTGGCTCGAGGGGGTGTGCCTCCCATGCAGGAGACTCCCAGCCCAGTTCTTACTCTTCGCAGCCCCCGCCTACCTATGTGGAACAAAACCACATTGAAAACTAATGATGTACAACTATGGAGACTGCTCTGAGACCTCCCCCTTCTCTCTGTCTCTCTCTGTCTCTGTCAAAAACAATAAAATAAATCTTAAAAAAAAAAAAAGGAAGACTGATCTGTAAGTGAGGCTCTGATGAGTATTATGTGATGCTTTGTAGCCTCTGTGTGGTCAGTTCAGGAAGCTGGGCCCAGTGGAGACGGGGCTACTTGTGTTCAGAGCAGTGTGTCCTTTCAAAAGGATCTCCTCAGAACTATCACTAAATAAGGCTGCTTCTCCTGTTTTGCATCAGGAGAAGCCGATGAAGTCTGTTTCTGCCTCTTACACAAAACTTGTGCAGAGCCCAGTGGAGACCACCCAGATAGTAACCCCAAAGACCTGCTTCTCTGGGTGATTAGTTTCCTTTCTATAAAAGAGCCATACTTTCCTCATGCGATGGCAGACTTTTGGATATTAGATGAAATACTTTATAACTCTATTAGATGGATAACAGTTTGGAACTATATAATTCATCTATTTTACATTTATTTTGGCTTCTAGGATATCCAGAGCTCATTTTCATGCTCAATTTCAATAATTACTCTTAACCTAGCTTTTGGGTACATCTACCTTTCTCTCATAGATGCTTAGATGAAGTTATGCCTGCAATCAACAGGGAGTCGTTTGCACCAATACTGTGCTTCCTGTTGTGCAATTAAATGACTCCCTTTCCCTTAAAGAAAAACAGCATATGTTTATTTGTTCATGCGACATGCTCTTTCACCTAAAATTTCCAGAAGAAAGAAAATATTACACCTAGAACATCCTTGGAAGGGTTTTGTCAAACTACACTCTTCCTTTTGTTGAATAATGCATAAAATTTAAACCATGTGAAATTAGATTAGTGGTCTGTACGTGGTGGGGATTCCAGCAGACACCTCATGTGGCTTTAGATCTCTCCAAAAATCTGACCTCTAGCTTGGTGGAGGCCCCACTGAAGCTGATGTCCTGGAGGAATTATGATCCAACTTAGCTAAGAATACTGGAGGCCAAGGTGCTGGGGAAGATGTCCTCTATACATGGCCCCCCTCATCACTCCATGGATTTGTTATTTTTCAGGCTGGATTTAAGAGGGTGTTTTAATCAGAGCCTTTATGATATTTAAGTATGCAAACAGTATCGGTGCCCAGTAGGCAGATGATGCCCTGGGAGGAAGTAGAGATCTGCCCCAAGCATGGGCCACAGTGTAGCCTTGGGCCCTTGAAGACCAGAGACCTCCAATCCGACAATGCAGACGCCACCAGAGTCAGGGGAGAGGACTCTCCCTATGCTAGTGACACTGTGAGGAAGGGTCCGAGCAGCTGAGGTCATGAAGCAGGGCTACTCTCAAGGGACATTGGGGGTTGTGGGCACCAACAAGGGGGCTGGCGATATAGCCAGGAAGATTCCGGGATAAGTCAGAAGGAAGTCCATTAACAGGCGTGACCCACACCCAGACAAATATGTGTGCCTCCTACATGCATTTATTAGTTTACACTGATTTATTTTTATTGGTCACATGGCCTGGGGGAAACCAGCACAACACCCACGTTGAGCCAAACCTTGGGTGGATGAGTGTTGGCGGAAGGGACAGGAGCTCACCTTTTCTCTCTCTGTATGTGCTCTCTGGAGCTTGCACGACTTTAGAGCTAAGACGACGTCTCAACCCCTGGATCAGCTCCCTCGCCTGGAACATGAGAGGTCTGGACTCGACAGGCTCTAAGAACATTTCCGTTCAAAGACTTACGATGCCATTACTTGGTCCAAATGAGGACGTGGGAAATGCATGGACATGAAACAAAGAGAACAACAAAAGGGGGCCCAGAACAAGGCTGCGGAGGTGGAGGGGGCAGAGAAGACGGGGGGTTCGGCCTTCGGGGTGCGAGTCTTATCAGCACTCACGCCGATCAACCTTGAGCAGGTTACTTAACCACTCTGCACCTGGATATCGGTAGCTGAGATCCAGGGAACGAATCCTGTCACACACACACGTGTGGTGAGTGTTATGTGAGTGTGTGAGCCTGTGAGTGTGTGCACCTCCCACTGTGTGCTGGCCCCGGGAGACACTCAGTGCGTGCCATGTCTTTCTGCTTGGCAACCACAGCATCATAGTCAAGCACGCAGGCCTCTGGGATCTGGTGAGGTTGGAGGCTCTGGACTGTTGGAAAACAGCATGGGAAGGGACAGGACTTCTTTTAATTAGAAGATCTGGGACCGAGAATGACCATGGCCATTCATTAGAGGAACCGTTCAGGGCAAAGTAAAGCCCTAGGATTACATACAACCTTTACAATCAGCTCCATCAGCTACGTGCTTTCCGTGGAGGACTTTTTAAAAATGTCATCTTTATACTTCCCACCACCACTTGCACGTAGTAGGCCCTCGTAAATACTGCACGGAGATGAGATGGCACCAGGGATTTAATCCTCTCACGCTTAGGAGAGTAAGAAACCTCACACAAAACCTTAATTCTCTGAGTGCTGAACCTTCTGAGTCATGCGTTTCAAAGACTTGGGCTGGTGGCCTAAACTGATAACAAATTCTTTCCATTAAGAAATTGCTCTCTCTGGCGAGCCTGGCTCCTGGAAGCAGACAAGACAGACATGGGCAGAGTGACGGGATCTGCTCATCAAGTAATTGCCGCCAGGACGGGCCCGGAGCAGAGGCATGGAACGCCGCGATAACAGCAGGATGAGCTAAGACCTGCAGCCCCTTAGACGCTGGACAGGAGGCGGGTGAGGCATATCCTGGGGCACCGCTATTGTTCCCACTCAAGGTGCAGGATGCACATCTGCTGTAGGATCACTTTTCTTAGTAAATATTCACCTGTAAGCACCATCACTGAAGCGTCAGGGGAATCTCGTATTTGGGAACATTTAGTCTTTAGCCTTGAGTAGGTGAGTCCCACAGATGTGGGCCAGGCAGACACGAGCAGGCCGTTCGTGTCCAGCACCGAAGAATGAGCTGGGCGTGTGGAGTCTGAGACCCCAGCCTATTGTTCACCTGCTTTTGGGAAATGCGTCTGTCAGGCCCCCGCTAAGGAGTAGAATCTAGAGCTGGAGTGTGTGTGTGTGTGTGTGTGTGTGTGTGTGTGTACAGGAGGGTTGCTTTGGGGAGCAAGGTGAGCACAGGGAAAAGGTAGAAAGAGAAGAGGAAGGAAGGACATCTTTGTAGCATCCTTTCAAGGTCTTTCTAGATAACCTTCTCCCATTTTTTCTCCTGCAGAGCAAATTTTCATGGCCGTTTGTGTCTGGATGTCTGGAATTTATCTTCTCTTTTGGGATGGGAGACTTGGAGGAGGCTTCTCTCTCTCCATCCTGGTTACTCATGTTTCCTCCGAGAGCCTTTCCAGGGTTCCCAAGACATCCCCGAGCCGGGGTCTGTCACGGGCACTCTAGAATCCAGTGCGTTTCCATTGTGCGAATGTGCTGTTTACCGGAGAACCATCCAACGACGACGACCTCGTCTGTTTACTTTTACTTTTTATTTTTAACATCAGTGTGGGGGGGGGGGAGTGTGCCTTCAATCTTCTATCCACAGCAAAGACTGGCTGCTGTTGACTTCCATCCACTTCCTAAGTACTGCATTTCTTTCAGGCATCATCAAAGCCATAATCCTTCGTTCAGAATCTTTTTCATCACTTTAAATAGTCCTCTGCCTTTGTCAGAATTTTCAGCCTACAGAGAGAAGGGGTCACATCTGTTCCAAGGGTGGAAATAAAATGGGGGAGGAGAACCAGCTTGAACCTTTGTGTTCAAAACCTGATGGATGGGATCCAATTTTATTGTTTTTAAGCAAGCTACTGCTTGGCTACCTGGATGTCTTAAGAAGCTCCTGAAAAACCACTATTTTTAAAAACAGAAGAGGTTAAGAGAAAAGTCTGTGCTAATAGATATATTTCAACAAAGTTTTTAGAGGAAAAAAAAAAAAGATCTTCCAATTGTTGGAGCGAGTCAGGCCGGCTCTATTATATCCCGGTAGCAGTAGCGTATAACAAAGCTAAAGATTTAAGGCAATTTTGACACCTTAAAGCAGAACTGCGAGGAGGGCACAGGCTTTTAAACCCAAAGAGGATTCAGCCTGCTCACTTATTACTTTCCACATCTTCAAAAGGACAGTGGCTCTTCTTAAATCTTTTGGCTCTGCTGTGAAACCATGGGAAGGTATTGACTTGCCAGGCACTGTAAGTATACAATCAGGCAGAAAAGGGACACGGGTCTGCGCGGGGGGGGGGCTGCGAGTTCAAATCCTCGTCTCTCTGTAGCGCTCTCCTCCCGGCTCCAATAAACCGCAAAGGGCAGAACGAACAGCGAGAGGCTGCCGCACCTTCTGATTGAAGCCATTCGGCAAAAGACAGGCTTCTTTCTTGTGCCTGTTGTTATTTTTTTCATCTTGACAGCTCCCAGGGTTCCGGGGGGAGGGTGTGCTCAGAAATGCCGTGCTTCCGTGTAGCCCCTGTGAGCTAAAATAATGAACAAGCAATTAAATCTCATGCTTGAGGGCCTGTGCTGATTGCTTGCGGGAGAGGCCGCAGCCCAGCCCGGTGCTCGGTGCGGGGCACGTGGGCCCGGCTGTATTTCTCTGGGAGGGAGTCCAGTCAGCTGGTGGCTGCAGGAGAGCTGGGGCACAAGCAGAAGGGGCCTTCGGGGGACACCTATTTTCAAGGAGACCCCTGCACTGGACATGAGTGTGAGCTGACATTGTCCTCGTAAGGTATGGCCAGGGTTGTTATTAGTGAAACATGAGAGGCTGTGACTCCATTTGTCCTTCTTTTTAAATAATACCCTGTGCAATGAACTAAGGTTAATAAAGGACATGTTATAAAAGAAACAAAACGTGTTCTTGGTATGTGGCAAAAGACTGGGATTTGTGTAATGGGTTACCGCGAGGCTAACTTTTGTCTTGCTGTGTTTCCTATGCAAGCTACCCGATTTTGGAAGCGGGTGTTGGGGACGGTGGCAACTTGACCAATGTCACGCAACTATAATAGTAAGTGGTAGAGCCAGAAATGGATCCCAGCAGTTTGTTCGGTGGGATTGGGCCTCTTCACCACACTGCTGGCCTATCTCAGTATTAATTAATTAAAGAAGTAATTCATCATTTAACAATAATGCCCTTAACAGTGCAGTAGATACATATTGAAGTTGTACTGGGGCTTGCTGCCAGGAAGCCAAAGATGAAAAAGGCTACCTATTTCCTGTCCTGCTGAGTCAGGCCTAGGATGGGAGACTGACATTGAGGAAAAGCAACACACTATTAACTGTTGTAAATGTCATGCAGTAAAATCAGGTGATGAGACGGAAATGTCTAAACAAAGAGTCTAAACTAGTTAGTTCAAGGTCAGATAGGATGCCATTCTGAAGACGTGAACTTGAACTGAGGTCTGGTAAAGCAATGGGAGAGGAGGCTGGTGAGGTAGCCCGGGCGGGGCCATGTAGGATTGAAGAAGTCTAATGAAGGCTTTTGTTTCTGATGCGAAGAGCAATGCTGAGCATGGAAGGGCAGGTGCAGGGAGATGTCCCCACGGTGTTTGTGTATTGGGGAGGGCACCCCAGCTGCCACACGGGAATGAATGGGATGGCTGGAGGTGACTGTAACCGGGACCAGTGTGCTGGAATGAGGAGGCGGGTCTAAAGGCGTATGTATGAGCTCTTTAGGAAACAGAACTGATAGGACGTGTGACCACTGGGTTTAGGGCGTGGGTGAGGGGCCAGGGATGATTTCTTGGTTCTGGCTTTTACAGCTGGCTGAATAGCAGTGTCACTAGCTGAGCTGGAGTCCACAGGGGGATAGGACAACCAGATTGAGGAGAGTACCTGAACTTGGTATAGACCTGCTGAGTGTGAGTTATCCCCAAATGGAGTTAGTGTGTAAATCCTTGCACAGAAAGGTCTGAAATTCAAATGAGAGGTTGGAGGCAACTAGAAGCTGAAGCCACTAGTGTGGATGAGATGTCTCAGAGAGCGGCTTTAAAATAAAAATGATAGAGCATCGGATCACCAGCGAGTCCAGGCTACGGAGCGGAGGATGAGAGCAGCAGACCTGAGTGGGGAGGGGGCAGCCCAGAGTGGGGGGACTTTCAGGAAGAAGTGGGGTGGGGAATGCCCTGCTGAGGATGTCCCCTTGGCCTCAGCCATCCTCAAAAGCGTGGTCCACAGCAGGAATTGTTATTTCCCTCATTTAATAGATCAGGGAGCTGAGGCTCAAAGATGTTAAATAACTGATGGTAAATCGCATGGTGAGTAAATGGTGAAACTGGGTTTGAATGTGTTTCTAGGTCCAAATTCCATGCTTTTGTCTCTCCCTGTATTCACATTCCATTTTCTTTTCTTCTAGAGAAGGAACTACAATATAATGGTATTTTGGTTTGTTAAAGAATCATAATGAGAAAAAGAATGAGAACTGAATTTAATGTGAGACTTACAAACTGATTAAGCGTTTTGAATACAAGATAAATAAATAGCTTTTAAAACCCATGTATGTGACCCCTTATTAGGCTATTTATTTCAAAACTGACAGCGCAGCTAAAACAATTTCTAAGGGACTGCATATGTCTTCTGTCTCAATTACTCTCATAGCCACTTTAATAAAGATGGTTTTTCTGATGTGAGCCAATGCTGTTCAAAGCTAGATAGGTAAAAGAAAGGCCAGTCATTGAGAAGGCACGCAGAATGTCACGTTAGGAACCAAGACGATTAGAATGAACAGAGGAATTTTCTTTTTGTTATCTTCATAAAGATCAGAAGTTGAGGTAAAAGGATAAAATGAATGTTGATTTCAAGGTAATTGAAAGCATGCTATATTGATAAATTCACCATCTCCGAATCAGATGTAGATGAAGAAAACTCAAACGTGGGCTGAGGTGGGTTGGGCTGTAGAGGGTTGAAGTAGTCTCATGTTCGTGGGAGTATTTATAATGAGAAGGAGATGAATCTAGGTATATGTGACTAGCTGGCAGACTGAGAGCTGGGCAGGTCGACCTGGTGTCCCTATGGGGTGGTTGCTTGGAAACACATGGAACGTGAAGAGTAGGGAGAAAGACAGAGGCCCAGCTGGGTGGGCCAGTTCTGTTAAGGGCCCTCTGGTGCCTTGGGCTTGACTGTATCCCTGCCCTTCCGCTGTGTTCTCTAGTGGCCTCCCTCACAGGAACATAAGCTAACGTATGGCAAGGATGTGTCTTACTCATCTTTATTTCCTGGCACCTAGCTTAATGCCAGAACCATAGTAGATAGTTGTGAAATAACCCTTTGTTAGAAGATGAAACAAGTGAACAAATGCCAGGAGAGGCTTGGCAATTAGAAAAGAAGTCAAGGAGAATGAAAGAAGATGATTTTGGCCTTTATGCTAGGAGAAGAAGAATCTGGGGGAAGTGTGTGTTCATGGCTGCCCAGGAGAATAGTATTGGTGGCTTGATGTCAGCCTAGGCCCTGAATAACTCCAGCAGAAAGGGGTTATGTTTCTCAAGACTAAGAGAATGGGAAGAGCACTCAGAATGGTTCAGGTAGAAGAAGAACTCCATCATGACATATCCTTGAGGCCTCGTGTCCTCATGGATGTGTCCACACGGTGGGGTTGGGTGCAATGCAAAGGCAAGAAACTAACAACCGGGGGTGGAGTGGGGGAGGCTATGTGAAGCGTTGAGTCTGGGAGACCATGTCTTTGTAACAATGACATTGTGTGTGTGTGCGCGTGCACATGCGTGTGTTTGTGTGGGGGGCTGAGGTTTCCATAGGTGGCAGAAAAGTTGCTTCATGCTTTAAGAGCTGCAGGAGGGTGTGCAGCCCGGCAGTTGTAGACATCAAAGAGGTGTTTTTCCGAGATGGGCCTCTTCTCCTCGTTTTCTTGCTCTGGCTCTAATGGAGGGGCAGATCCTAAACCTTAGTAGTCGATTAAAAGGACTTCCAGCCAGTGGAGGAGGGAAGAAGAAAACTCAAGCAAACAATGACTGATGTGAGTTACTTAATTTTAGAAACGATCTCTCTGCCAGTTGATTCCATGGAGGCCAGTAGTAAGACTGCACAGAGCATTAAAAGAAAATTTTCTTTTTTTTTTTTTTTTACTTTATTGTTTGAGAGAAAGAGAGAGAAAGAGAGCGAGATCCAGAGCGAGAGTGAGAGAGAGAGAGAGAGAGAGAGAGAGAAGGGGAGGGGGTGTGTGTGTCCAGAGCAGTCTCCTTAGTTGTAGATTATTCGTTGTGACATAGTTTCGTTCCACACAGGTGGGTGTGTGGGGCTGCATGGGGATGGAGAGGAACTGAACTGGGGGCCTTCCCACATGGGAGGTGAGACCCTTCGCTGCTATCCTGGCGGTTACCAGTTGCACTGCAATTCAGCATGTGGGTTTGCATGGGCTGGGGTTGGGAATTGAACCCTGGACCTCACGATTGTGAGGCATGTGCTCAATCGTGGAGCTACCCCGCTACCCCTGCACCGGGCGCTCTTGAAGACAGTTTTCCCCATGACCTCACAGAGCATGTGCTCCTGGAAGGTAGGCCTCCAGCCGTGCTGAAGTTCACAGACCTCTGAAGGATCGTTACTTTCTCTTTTCCTCTGTGGACCAGGACACTGTCTGGATAAAAACACTCGATCTGCCAGGGGCATTAATTAATTAACTAACTAATTAATTAAATTAATTAATTAAAGGTGTATCATTGCAATTTACTATAGTTCATATAAATTAGGCTGTTGAAAAGGGACTCATCAACTATTTTGAACTTGGTTGCATTTAAAAAAATTTCTAAACATTATTTGCAGCTTCATGGTCCAATATGATAGGTTTAAAAGCAACCAAACCAAGCTCAAAATAGGAATATGGTTTAAACCCAGGAACAACACAGTAGTGAAAATGTGTGCTTTTTATCTGAATTTCCTGCTGTCAAGCTTTGGGAGTGTTTCTATAGGTAAGATTTTAATGGATTGTTTATTCCAAGTTTTCAGTGTTACAAAATGACAGATTTTAGATTTTTCTTCAGTGCCTGGGAGGAAACAAAAGGTAAGAGTGGATGTCTGCACAGTTGAGAAGCAGAGAAAGAGCCAGGCAGCTTTAGTCAATGGCTCAGGAGTCAGAGAGCAGCCTGTACCTCCTGGCCTTTGATGAGTTCACGAGCCTCCCCGAATACACGAAATTGGGATACCTCAAAGGCAGCGTGCAGTGAGGTCACCCCCACAGTGTTCCTGGTGCTGGACCCAAGCTAGCCCAGGAAGCGCTCACTAAGTACGGCTATTCCTTTTGTTTTCTTCACTTTACTGACATTTGTTATTAAAATAGAATGTAACTTTGGGGATGCTAGGCTAGCTCAGCAGTTGAGTGCTTGCCTCACAATCATGAGGTCTGGAGTTCAATTTCCAGCCCGGCACATGCAAAACCCCATATGCTGAACTGTGCCACACCTGGTGACTGCTGGGATGGCAGTGAAGGTGCTCACCTCCCATGTGGGAGGCCCTCGGTTCGATTACTGCCCCACACAGCCTACATCTACTTGTGTGGAATGAAACCATGTCACCACTAATGATGTACAACTACAGAGACTGCTCTGGGCCCTCCCCCTTCTCTCTCTCTCTCTCTCTCTCTCTCTCTCTCTCTTTAGCTCTCTCTCTCGCTCTCTCACACACATACCTTCTCTCAAACAAACAAAAACAAATAAATTTTAAAAAAAGAAATGTAACTTTTCGTTTTTTTTTTTTACACAGAATTTGACTGCTGAACATTTTCTCCATTCCCTTTATGTCTGAAATTTCTCCTAAGTTTGCTGACATTGGTTAAATACATGGAGATATGTAGATGATAAAGGTCTTTAGACACTGCATACTACCTGAAAAAAATTAAAAAGAACACACTGTACCTTTGGATGTCTTAGAGTTAACTGGAGATTAAGTATATTAAAACCTTTTAAAAGACATTCCTGCTTTTAAGGAATTCCTCCTCTGGTAATTTTCTTATTCAAAGCCATACATTTAGGGTCCAACTATGCCTATAATTTACATTTATCTTTAAAGAGACTTTTTTAGTCCTTTGAATAATGTTTTAAAGAGTTTGATGTCGTATCATCCAATGTCTCCTATCTTGTTGAAGTTACGTTTTTTGCAAGAATTCTCATGCTATGTGAATGTGTTTGCCCCATATTGCTAATTGATTTGCTCCTGACCACCTGCACATTTTGACAATTGATTGGGACTCAGGCTTTACTTCAACTGCTGTAACTACAGAAAGCCTGGGCAGCAATTTGAAACCTAATTTGGAACGTATTTAATTTTTCCTGGGCTGCCATATTGATTGCCCACATAGATGATCAAGGTTTGCACATTGTTTTGACCTTACAACAGTTTCCAGCCTAAGTCTATGGTCCGCTTCTAGGCAGGCTGGTGTAAACCTGTTATATCCCTCAAGCAGCCCTCTATTTTATTTTAGTTTTTCCACAGGTATTCAAACTAGCTCTTAAGATTTCAGAGAAAAGAATGAGTAGGAGCTATTGGGCATTAAGGACTGGAACATGCCAAGTCTCCAGCCCACTGTGCGTGGTTTGTTGGTATTCTACATGCTGTCTGGGTTTCCAAGTGATCAAAACTCAGTGTGACTGTTGCTACTTACCCACCTGTCAAGGATAGTGTGAGAATGAGTAATAACATGTGAGCCATATTTTTGCTCTTTGGAAGAAAGGTGCTATATATAAATACAAAGTGTTATTTCATTACAAATACTTGTATGATAACAGCATATGTTAAATTGAATTTCCTTGACCAATTTCATAAATATATTTTTGAGTTGCAATATGGTTGTTTTTATGGTTAGTGTGTGTGTATTGAACATTCTGTGTTTAATTTTCTATCTGGGTGGCATAACATATCCCATGTTTAAGAAAAATAAAGACATCATTCTAGATAGGTCATGAAGCTGCTGCTGAATGTTGTTTACTCTTGTACATTTCAGCTAGATGTTAGTGACATAGCTACTAATATAGAAGAACTATACAGCAATATAATAGGATATTATAACAGTGCAACTGGAGTAAACAGTGTATTTTTCTTATTAATCTTGGATCAACATCCATGATTAGCAGCTCATATGATAGAGGACTTACACTGTTAAACATGAAATTCCGGGTTCAATGGCCAGGGATGATGTTTATTGGTGCCACACAGAGTGACAGCTGTATCCATGCTTGGTCCCTGTCATCACTTCTTGCCTCACATTCTCAACTGGGAAACTTCTCTTTTGCTGAAAAGGTGGATTTGAACCCCTTGCACCATAATAGCATTCTCAGAGAACACAGGGGTGACACACACATCTATAGAAATTTAACACAATTACAGCAAACTGGTGATTAAAAAAAAATTATTATTTGTTAAAATACAGAATAGACTTTCTGGCAAATATTAAGGGTTTTCAGAAGTCTCTTTCCTCTACCCTTATTTTTTTCAGCATATTTCTTTACCTTCTACCTCACAGATCGGAGATACCGCCATCCACATCCCTCACCAAATTATTTGCCACCAGACCTACTTTTTAAAAAATTTTTCAGTTTGAAATAATTTTAGATTTACCAAGGAGTTAGTGGGAGAGGACAGAAAGATCCATACATCCTCCACCCAGCTTCCCCTAAAGGTAACACCTCCCAGAACCATGGCGTAGTTATCAAAACTAAGAGACTCACGCTGGTGCAATACCACTAACTAAACTACTAATTTTGTTTGGCTTAACTAAGTTTTCTCATGAATGCACTTTTCCTGTCCCAGGATTCAATTACCACATTGCATTTGGTCACTATGTCTCCTTAGCTTATTCTAATCTGGAACCATTTCTCTGTCTTTCCTTGTCTTTCATGACTGTAAGCATTTTGAAGAGTAGTGGTCAGGTATTTTGTGAAATGTTCCATATACCTGAGGATTTTGAGCCATAAATTCTAGTAGAAATTAACAGTCCAGGTTCACCTGCTTTCACTTTTTTTTATGGTGACTCTAGCACAGAGGAAAGACCATAACAGACCAAGTGAGAAGGCCGTCAAGGAGAGAGAGAGGCCTCAGGACAAACTAAACCTGCGGACACCTTGATCTTGAACTTCCAGCCTCTGAAACTACAGGAAATAAATTTTTGTTGTTTAAGCCATCCAGTTTGTGGTATTTTGTTATAGCAGTTTTAGGAAGCTAATACATGCTGGCATTAAAAGTGTTTGCATGTATGAATCAGTGTGCACCTGTACTAAAAATAGGACAAGTATCTGCAAGTTGGAAATAGGCACTTTCAAAATAGTTTATCTGATTTTCAAAAATGAAAACAGCACGAGTTCCAAAAATTGCAGGTGGGTACAGCAGAAATGAATTCCCTTGACAAAATTTTGGACAAGGTGATCTGACAGATGGCTGGTGAGCTTTAAGACAATGAAGAAATGGAGCCCTGCAGGCAAAGCTAGGTACACTGAGATGAAGCCATGCTGAGCTAGCCTCATTTCCAGTATTGACAGGGTAGTAGATGGAGATTGTGGGGGTGGAGGGTGGAAAGCCACAATCATCCTATGTCTACATTTCAGTAAGATATTTGGTAAAAGGCTGTCATGTGATCCTTCACGGAAAGTTAGAGAAATGTAGACTGAACGAGATTTAGCATTGGGTAGATTTGTGGCTGACATCAATCATTGAAATCAGAATGCTCATTAAGAGAGCATTATAAGCTTGAAGCTTAAGACCCATAGTTATGCCCATAATGACTAGTGAAAACTCTTTGCTTCATAGAAATTATGTATAATAAAGATTGCTCATTGTCTTCCAATTTTCCCCTTTCTTCAGATAATAGAAATTTTAGCTGAGTGGATGACCATCACACAGGAGAAGAAGCCCTGTGGAAAACAGGGGAAGCTGGGATGGCTCAGTGGGTTAAGTTCTCACTTTGCAGCCCCAGAGACTGAGGATCAAATCCCAGCCCTGGCCCGTGTGGACCCGTATGCTGAACTGAAGTGTGCTCCTCATGTGGGAAGCCCCCAGTTTGGTTCTTGCCCCCGCCCCCTGGTTCGGACCCTGGCTCGAGGGGCTGTGCTTCCCATGCAGGAGGCCCTTAGCCCAGTTCCAGCCCTGTGAGGCCCCTGCCCACCTGTGTGGAATGAAACCAGGTCAAAAACTGATGACGTGCAACTATGAAGACTGCTCTGGACCCTCCCCCTTCTCTCTGTCTCTGTCAAAAACAATACAATAAATCTTAAAAAAGAAAAACATTACTTTCCCCAGCCTTTGTTGCAAATTGGAATTGCCATGTGAGTAACTTCTGTCCAATAGGATGAGAGCAGATGTGATGTATTTTGGGGATACACCCCCTCTTCAATTTTTGCTCCTTTTCATTGATTAGAGTATGAACACATTTGGTGAGCCAATTTGGTCATGAAATGTCATATGGCAATTTTTTTTCTTTTTATTCTTTTTGAGAGTTATCTTAGCTCTTGAATTTATAATCTTCCATGTGAATTTTAGATTCAGTGTATCAAGGTCCATAAATTTGTGTGCCATTTTGGTTGAATCTGGATGGAATTCATGAACTAATTTGAAGAGAACGCACATTTTTATTATGCTGACCCTTCCCATTTATGACTATGGTATGTCTATTTCTTCATGACTTCTTTTAAGTCCTTTGCTATTAATAATATTTCAGATTTTCTCACTAATGATTTTCTACCCCCTTGTTGCATATATTACAACATATCCACATTTTTTTATATTTTGGTGCTAAAGTGAGTGGAATCTTTTGGCCAAATATGTGAGTGGAAATATGCAGCCTAAATACATTCTCTTCATTTCCTACACCTCACGCTACATGCTTCTCTTGGGCCAGATGGATGCATGTCACTTTATGCTGTTTGGACAAAGATTAGGCCTTGGGCTCCATTTAAATCTCTACCGAGAGGTATCCTCCTGGGTAGGACAATGACAATGAGTGGAGAGCTGGTTGAGATCCTGATCAGTAGACTGGAGAATGAGGCATAACTATTTCAGAGCACAGAGCAAATGTATAGATTGAAATCAGGAAGGAAAAGAGGTAGGGATTGATCCCAGAGGCTTCACATAGAAATCTGTTATTCCCTATTACTAAACAAACACTGGAATAAAATACCATGAGCAAAGGGGAGGCTTAACCTTGAGCAAGAAAATTCTCGGAGTTCCAAAGAGGACTAAGGAGAGAAGATAAACATCTGAGTATATCTTGGCAAAATTCATGAATGTGGATGATAAAGAATAAAAGCCTAAAGTCTTCCAGGCAGAAAGGAGCAATTACTAAAAATAGATTTGTGTTAGTTTATAATTATTATATTAAGTCAATTTTATTTGTTCTGTTGCATAAAAAATACTCATTTTATATGATAGCTGTGTATCCACAGTCTCTGTGAATTTTCTTACTTGGTACTAGTGATGTTTTTGCATATTTTCTTGGATTTTCTACGTAGATAATTGCATTATGAGTAGGTAATTAAATTGCGGTTTTTCTTTTTCAGTTCTATATATATAATTTATTTTTTGCTCATCATTGTTTTTGCTAGGAATTCTAGTATGCACAATAAAAATGGTGATGGCAGAGAAAGTTTTTAAAGTGTTGACATTATCTGTAAGGTTTGCTGTAAGTTTTTGGTAGAAATCTTTACCAAGACTTAAAAAAATACCTTCAGTTCTTAGTATATTAAGATTATTATTGATGAGCTGTTGAATTTGATTAAATTCTGTTTTTCTTTAGACAGTTATATAGTTGTTGTTTTTTTCCCCTTAATCTATCACTGTGTGAAGTTTTGTCTAGTAGCAGATTATCCTTGCATTTCTGAGGTAAAGTCTACTTAGTCATCCTGTTTTTTTGTTATATTTTACTGATTAAAAAAAAATGTTACATTAATAGATTGTGTTTGTTATAACAATACATCAGTTAGAATTTTTTGTATGTATTTTTATATATTAAACTATGATGCTTTTTCCTTGAATTGTATGTGTCCTGTTTTGATATCTCTGAAAATCTCTCCTTTTTTCTATTTTTAAAATTATTTCATGTATCATGTAAAGATTATTTGGTCATTAAAGATTTGTATCTATTCTTGGGGAAAAATACTAAAAGTAAATTTATATAATGGTTTATAAACCATCATGGTTATAAAGTAACTTCTGGAAATTTTTCTAGAAAATTAGACATTTTGATCATTTTCAAATGCATTGATATGAAATTGTTGATAATATTCGGTTAGACTTTACAAATCTCAAATGTATAGATAGTTACTTCCATTTTTTTCTCTAAAATTGTTATTTCTGTGTTTTCTTTCTTTTTCTTGATTAGTGCTGCCAAATATTTTTGTGCTATATAGTTTTTCAAAAACATTTGTCTTAAAAATAATTTCTTTATTTTCCCCTAAATTCATAAGCTATTTAGTTCATTTATTTTCAATATTTTCTTACTAAAATATCTGTAGGCTATATATTACCGGTATTCTCTAAGTCACACTTCAGCTCTATTTCTTAAGTTTTGGTCTATAGTAATTATAATGCTGTTTTGTTCTAAACATGTTGTTTTTAATATGATGTTTTCTTTAACCTATAAATATTCCAAAATTCATGGGAAAAAAGACACCAAACTAGATCCATGCATATATAATACCTGTCATCTCTTTATTGTCTGATTTCCAGTAATGATTTCCATTGTTGTCTGAGAATATATTCTCAACAGAATCAGTTCTTTGAAATTTCCGATAATATCTTTTGCAATCTAGTAGTCAGAACATTTTTTTGGCAAATATTTTCTGTGCTCTTAGAGTAAGCTTGTCAATTTTGTCATTAACATCTTTAGCCTCATTAATATTTTCCCAACTAGATCTTTTTTAAAAGAGGTATTTCGACTTTGCAGTTCAATCCTGTAAATTTTTTGGCTTCACATATTTTAAGACTTATGCCCATAAGTGCAATTTCATAATTTTCATACTTTATTGCTAGAAAATTCCCCCTTGTTATTATACAGTATAGCTTTATATCTCTATTAATTATTTTGACTTAAATTCTATTTTATCAGATAATAATTTGCTATATTGGATTTTTATTGATTTTCATATTTTCCTGGAATATATATTTTTTGTATATTTATTTTAAAGCATTCTCTGAGGTTTTATTTAAATAGTTCTTAAAAACACCATGTAGGGGGAAGCCAGGATGACTCAGTGGGTTAAGCGCTCACCTTGCAGTGCCGGGGACCGAGGATCGAATCCCAGCCCTGGCCCGTGCGGAACCATATGCTGAACTGGGGAATTCCCCCAGTTCAGTTCTCTCTCTGTCTCTGT
>PVKE010013033.1:0-37287 GCA_004027555.1 Craseonycteris thonglongyai
ATAAAGAGTTCGGCAGCTGCATCCAACGAGTAGAAATTTAATGGGTTCCAAACAACAGACACATCTGTCAACAGCAGAAGCTTTCAATGAAGGTTCTTAAGGAGAAAAATGGGGCAATGCTGGAAGGTAAGACATCAGGTCAGCATTTTGGCTTAAATACCTACTCAACTCCAGTGGGGGCCAGGTGACTGGTAGTGACAGAAGGATGGGTGTAGACTTTGCTGTCGTCATGGTAATGAAACCACCTTACCACCTTTTCCAGAAAGCTGAGTCGAGTTTTTCTTCTTTATTTTTCATTTTTAATTTATTTTATTGTTTTTGAGAGAAGGGAGAGGGGGAGAGAGAGAGAGAAGGGGAGAGGCCCCAGAGCAGTCTCCATAGTTGTACATCATTAGTTGTGACATAGTTTCATTCCACACGGGTGGATGTGGGGTCTTGCGGGGAGGGACCCAAACCAGGGGCCTCCTGCATGGGAGGTGAGAACCTTCACCACCACAGTTTATCCTATGGATTTGCATGGGCCAGCAGGGTTGGGATTCAATCCCCAGACCTTAAGGTTGCTAGGCAAGCATTCAACCTGTTGAGCTACCCCAGGATCCCCTAATTTTCCTTCTTTAATGATCAATCTCACTCTGATGAGGAAGTTTTACTCAATGCCTTTAATCTAAAAATGTGGAATGATGAAAACAGCCACAGTAGATTGAATCACCAGGGAAATGGTTCACTTTTGATCTGAAAGACCTTCCTGTGACATAGTAGGACCTGTGATTGCACTGGGTTGGCCCGCCAGCAACTCTCTGCCCTCCACCTCTAAGCCCTCCATAATAAGCGTGGTTCTGAAGGAGTTAAGGTGGGCAAGGGAGGAGAGCTGCTGAGATGGAAAGGACAGAGCCATGACTCAGGAAAACAGCTTGGCACAGAGCAGGAAGCAGCACATTTTCCCCTCCCTGTGACATTTCTCTGAAATCTTCATAGTACTGGAAGGTCTATGGGTGTTAGGAACCAAGCATGTGATGAGATGGTTCTCAAACCTGTGTCTTGTGAACCCCCAGAAATAATCCTACTCAGCCCTTCCTAGATATCCCTTGATTTAAGAGACGCCTTACATACATCAAGATTTAAGACTTTCTTTTATTACATACAATGTGCAGTGTTCAAAATGTCTTTTGTGGCCCTCCCTCTAAGACACGGCCCAAGATCATGCAAGTGGGCAGGCTGAGATTTGAACCCAGGCAGTGACCCCGAGACCCACCCATGGGGGAGAGGGGAGAGAGGCTTTTTTCAGCTCTGCAGCATGACTTTCTAATGAAGGGTCAGTTTTCAGACACTCTCATGTTGCCTTTCTCAACCGCAGATAGTGGTATGGGGGGCGAAGGGGGCGGATTCAACAAAGAGCTCCAGGAACTGAGAGGTAGAAAACCATGCATCACTCACTGATGACACACCCTTCTCTCACAGGCAGTCCCCAGGAAGCACGTCACCTCCCCATCTTGGAAAATGGTGGCACCAGAACCTGGCCTGGGCCACACAACAGGCTGGTGAAGGGATCTCCACGCCCACCCCCACCCCTCCTCCCCCACTCCCTTTAGATTTCCAACCAAGCCTCGCCCCCAGGCCACAGCAGGCACCCACCCCCACCCACATCCGGCGCCTGAGTCACAAGCACTCCCCATTCTCCAGAGTCTAGGAAATGACACACCATTATGGGGAATTGTCTCCTCCAGAGAGGGAAAGGGCCAGGCCCTTCCCCACAAGGACCAGCCCTGCCGTGTGTTATTGCGGGTGTTAAATTTCCTTAATGATGTCGACAGCAAGCCTGCTGGGGCCTGAATGAAAAGAGAAACTTGGTCAACAGGCTTCCTAGGCCCTGGCTGTGGGGTGACCAACTGTTGTTTGGCCGGCCGGAGATGAGGGACAAGGTGGCTGCCCTACACGGAGGTTGGGAGCACAGTCCAGATGACACAGGCAGGGTCGGTAGCCTCATTCTGCTGCTGCCTAGCAGTGTGGCCTTCACAAAGCTACTTCTCTGTGCCTCTGTTCTCCCGTAAGGTGGACATCATGGTGCCTTGCGGCGTTACCGGAGGACTGAATGAGTTAATTCACGTGGTGCTGTTAGTGTAATGCCTGGCAAAGAGTATGCACTCCATAAACAGTAGCTATTTTTTAAAACCAACAATCATCCCCCTGCCCCCTCCTCCTTCATCCCTCTCCAAAAACAGAGCTTGGTTTCTCAGAGGAGCATTTTAAATTAATGCCACAAGTTCAAAGTGATAGAAACGCCAGGCTTCATAAGGTGGAGACTGGAATCAGCCCAGGACATTCTCTCTCCATTTCCATCAGGCTGTGAAAAGTCCAGGTTTCCTCGGGTAACTGCAAAGCCAAGGTCAGGGGCAAGCTCGGGCACCCAGAGCCCTGACTGCCACCCCTGCTGGTCACTGCCAGCCCCCACCATAGCCCACTTCAAACGCGACCACACACTGATCTCCCAGAAGCAGCAACGCAGAGTCCAGCATTTCCCAAAGACACAGAGCAGGTACCCAGCCAGACAGGCCTCCCACCCCAGGAATCTTAGGACCCTCTGCAGCCAGTAATGACATCATAATGGAACACAAGTCCAGAACTTCCTCCAGGCCCAGAACAGAAATGAGGAACCAGAAGCCAAGGAGTGGGGGTGGGGAGGGAACTGCAGTAGAGCACGCCCAAGGCATGAGGATCATGAGCAAAATCAAGTCACACAACGGTCATCCCCTAAACCCAACAGAACCTTGGGAACGAGGCCGCAGCCCACTGACTGGGGCCGGCCACGGCTTCCTCCTCCAGAAAGGGGGTCCTCGTCTAACAGTCACCAGCATGTGAATGGGAACTTCTCACCCAGACCAGGAACAGAGGGGCTGGGATGGAAATGAGGCTGCCGGACAAAAGGATCCCTCTCAATGTGGGTTAACCTCAACATGCCAGGAATCCCAGGTGCCCCCGACGCTTGCGAGAGGGGCAGGTAACCCTGGGAAGGGGGGCTTACCTGCCATTGAGAAAGGGCTGCTGCTTGGAGGGCCTCGACTCTCTCTTAGAACAGAGGCTCACACACGGCAGACATTCCTGCTTCCGGATCCTCAGCCGCCTCTCCCCAGGGGGAGGAGGAAGAAGCAAAGAAGACAGGCTAAGAGTCACCAGGCCAGCCCGGGGCTTGTATGCACGTGGTCTCCCAGCGGGGCAAGGACACCCTCACCTTTCTGCCATCAGGCAGTCTGGGGCAGAGCGACGCGCCTTCATGTCCCTGGGCTTTCAGCTCTAATTTGTCACTCTGGACAGCCAGCAGCTCGGCTAAGCTGCAAGTCTTCAGCGCACTGCACTGAAGGGCCATATTTTTTCCACCGGATATGAATAAACACAACAAACTGCACTTGTGCTGGCTGGAGTGAGAGTATCAGAAGGGAGTTGCAGTCGTTTGCATTGTGACGGTGTTTTTAGCTTTTTTAACAACCGTTTATTGCTCCAAATTATCTTTCGTTCTAATGTGCCTCTCCTAGATATGAGAAAACCATCTTCCCCGTATCCACAGTGTGTCCATGTCCCTCTCTCTCTCAACAACGCAGAAACAGTGATTAAAGGGCACCTTCATAAGTGAAAGGTGAACTTCCAAACCCTCCAGGCAGGGCAGAAATTGCTCCAATCTAAGGAAAAGAGGCTGATTTACAAATTCACTGTTTAGCCCTCAACAACTAGAGGTGATTACAACCACAGCAGCCCTTTCTCCCCCTCGGCTGCAATGAGGCCTTCTGGAAAAATGACAACATCTCAACAGGAATTTCCTGGTTCAAGAATGCCAAGCTTTTTCAAATTTTACAAAGAGGGGGAGGCAGGGCCCAACTCCCTACTAGCAACCACTGCAGCCCGCCTACCCGCCCCCTCCACAGGCCCAGGCCTAGGCCCAGAAGGCTGCGCCCCACGTGTACACACACATAGTTGAAGGCCTCAAAACTCAGTGAAACCACCACAAAGAAAATGTGGAGGAACCGGTTGCCTTCGGCCTTTTACATCACAGCTGGCTGAGGAGAGGGTTCGCAGAAGGAGCTGGTTCTGGTGGCTGAAACCCGTTTGCATTATTTATCCAAGCTGCAAGGACTCAGTGTGGATGGGCCCCATCCTCCAGCCCAGCTCGGGTTCTGAAAGCTCAGGTGCCAGTGGGTGGCTTTCAAACAGCAAGAGGGAACTGCAGCAACAAAGAGCCAATTCAGAAACAATCCCCCCACAACCCTGGCGACAGCAGGGAAGCAGAGAAAGGAGCTGGGAGAAGAAAAGGGAGATGAAGAGGCTTCAGGGAGGGGGCAGAGGAGGGAAGAGGGGCTGCTAATAATCACACAATGTGCCCCACACATCCTGGGTGGGGGTCTAGCCTCTCTCAATGCCACCTTAATTAGTGAAGACAAGAAAATTCTCAAAGACACCAGGGAAGAAGGAACACGCTTTCCATGGTCACCTCGTCATGTCCCTCTGGGGAAGCAAAGATTTCAGACCCACAATGTCACCCGAACTAGCCTGGTCAAAAGGATGCTTAAGGTCACCTGGGTTATCAGTGTGGGGATTCTAAGACTGTTACGGCCCACAGACCCAGGAAGTGAGTGCTCACCGACCAGCATAGCCACTGTGGAGGCCAAAGAATCAGGAAGCAAATTCAATGTCAATAGGGGAATGAGATGCAAAATCTCATGATGCAGCCATAAAATGGAACAAAAAAGGAATCATGTCACCACGTAGTGGCATGGAGCAAAATCCATGTGGGAAACAGAACCTGGGTGAAGGAAATGGGGGTCCTGTGGGGTCTGAGTTTGCAAAGGCTTCCAGGATCACCCAGTAAACACTGGATTCCCTTTTGACTTCTTTCTGGTCACGTTCGCATATTTCACGCTGAAAGATGGGAGAAACGGTTAACAATATGTAACTCTCACTATGTACCAGGTACCGCCCCAGCCAGGGACCACATCTCCAACTCCTGACACCCAAGAGGAGCTCAGAACATGCCCCTGGCACTCAGCAGGCGTCCCTTTGCAGGGGCTCAGGTGCTGATAACAGTGTAAAGCTGCAGTTCTCTACCAGGTCCCCCAGGAGACACCTGGCAATGTCCGAAGACATTTTTGGTTGTTGTTGCAACTAGGCAAAGAGCGGGGATGCTCCTGGCATCTAGTGGGTAGAAGCCAGAGCTGCTGCTAAACACCCCACGGCGCACAGGACGGCCCCATGAGACAGTGATCAGGTCCAAGCTGTCAACAGGGCTGAGAAACCCTGGTGTAAAGAAAACTCCAGGGAGCTGCCAGGCAAGTCTCACCTCGTGTAAATATACCACCCACAGAGGTGGCAGCATCCACTAAGTGGGAAACCCCCAATGCCTAATGTTTCACCTGGCAGCTCAGATTTCAAAGAGAAGTAAACACTGAGACCAGAGACAGTCAACAAATAGTCACTGAGCAACCACGAGATTTCTGGACTACCCGGGGAACTGTCAGGAAGGTCCCTGTCCTCATGTGAGGGCAGCCAGAAACAAATAATAGTGACCTGTTGTTGACCACTTACGTGGGAGGTACTGCTCTAAATACAAATATCAATTTATTTACTCCTCACCACGGTTCCACCATGAGGCGGGACTAAGTAGCACCATTGCTCAGTGTGTGGGCTCTGGGGCCACATACCACTAGATCAGAATCCAAGCCCTATCACCTGCCAACTGTGTGTCCTTTGGCAAGTTACTCACCCTCTCTGTGCCTCAGTCAATTCAGCTGTAACTGTCAGGATACTCCTAAAAGAGTTGTCAGGGGTAAATGAGACAATGCATACACAGTCAACAGCACAAAGTCTGGCACAAAACACCACGAGGTATTACTATTACTATCCCCCTGTGGGCAAAGGAGAAACTATGGCAGAGACAAGACAGGAATCCTACAAATCTCAAACCAGTTTCCCCAAATTGTTTTGTATCTTCACCTTGATTTGCACAGGCCACACTCTTCCCAGCCTGTTTCTAAAAAAGGTTCACAGGTGAGAATCACAAACTTCCTAAGTCCTCTTGGGCTGGCACCCAGTTAACCAAGGTAGGCTCAAAAGCCCTCAAGAGCTCAGGATTTCCAGCCCCATCAAAGTGACTGATCCAAGTGGCCCACAGTCCCAGCCCCACCCTTCTGCAGGGAACTTCACCCCCAAGACCCCTCCACAGGCTCCCTCTGGAGCAGGAGCAGAGCAAGCCTCAAAATCCCAGTAATGGGGGGGCAGCTGGGATGGCTCAGTGGGTTAAGCGCTCACTTTGCAGCACCAGGGACGGAGGATCGAATCCCAGCCCCGGCCCGTGCGGAACCATGTGCTGAACTGGGGAGCTCCCCCAGTTCAGGTCTCTCTCTGTCTCTGTATCTCTGTATCTCTCTCTTTCTCTCTGTCAAAAACAATAAATAAATAAATAAATAAATAATAAAATCCCAATGCTAATATAAAAAAATTTTTTAAATCCCAGTAATGTGCAAAATGCACTGAGAATGCCTAACTGTGCAGGGCTGGGACAAAACCAAGTGCCTACGTGGAGCCTGGCACATGGCAAGTGCTCTGCAAATGGGTGTTCCTTCCCCACCCGCCATCACTTCTGCCCATTCACAGTTTCCACCTTGATCCAAGTGACTATTCACTTGCCCCCCTATAGCAGCTTTCTTCAAACCACTGAGCCGGGATGGCTCAGTGGGTTAAGCGCTCACTTTGCAGCACTGGGGACCGAGGATCAAGTCCCGGCCCCGGCCGGTGCAGACCCATATGCTGAGCTGGGAGCTCCCCCAGTTCAGTTCTCTCTCTGTCTCTGTCTCTGTATCTCTCTGTATCTCTGTATCTCTCTCTCTCTCTCTCTCTCTCTCTCTCTCTCTCTGTCAAAAATAAATAAATAAAAATATATTAAATAAGACAAGCAGTCCCCACTAAGGGACTGATACCCAACATCTAGGGATCTGGCTCTGCTCCCCTTTTCTCCTCCATTCACTCACCCCTAAAAACACAACGGCCCCAACCAAGCTAAATCATTTGCACTTGCCCAACCTTCCATCTAGAATGTTCTGTGCCCAATCTTCTCAGTTGGCAACTTCAGTTCAAATGTTACCTCCCCAGAAAAACCTTCCCTGACCACCCCAGCCTCCAACCTCTTTATTAAGAATCCTGAAGTCTTTTTTTTTTTTCCTTCATTGCCATCATCTCTAGCTAAAAAATGCTCAGAATATATTTTCCTTGCTAGTTCGCTTGCTTGTTGTGTCTCCTCCAGAATGTGAACTTGGTCTGTTTTTCTTTCTTTGCCGTGGGGGTGGGTGCACTGTGTGGGGGTTGGTGCCTGGCTCAGAGGTGTCCCCACCACCAAAGCACATCTGACTAACTAAATGAGCCATAGGAGAGGGTTAACAAAGCTGCATGAGGTGTGCTCAGCAGACCTGCCTCACAGGAAACTCCAGTTTTTCTCCCCCAGTCTAAGAATTTCTCCTGGCAAAGCTAGAAGGCAGGAGGGTTATGAAGTCAACAGGTAAGATCACACAAAAAGGAGTTCAGCCATTTCAGGGTCCGAAAGGAACTACAGCAGGGAATTCTCTTTTCAACGGGTTTCTTGCCTAAAGAGCGCCCAAAGGTAGCGGATTAAAAGTAAGGATTTCTATCCTGACCGTGTTGGGCCCAAGCATAAACACAGTTTCTGAGAAGAGGTATTGTTTCTGGATCATTTAGCATTTTTGTTTTTTTTTTAACGAAGAATGACCTTTTCCAGGGAAAACACTCCCCACTGGTAGACACCCACTGGGATGACCAGTTAACCAAATTCTTCACTCCTGGTTCTTTGCCCTTTTTCTTACCAGACCCTTTTAAATCAGGAGCTCTTTTTTCAATACCTCCCTTAATCCTTGAGATGAGTCTCAACCTTAAAGATTCAGATTTGCCAAACAACTCACCAACTACCCTTAGATCTGGTACCGACCCAAGAAAAAGCACCCTGATTCAAAAGACAGTCCCCACCTGCTGTGTCTGGGGATTTCTGGAAGGTGGCTCACGGGAAGGTAATGAAGGAGGTGACGCACAAAACGGGGTCAACCTTATCAGTAAGAGGGCCCAAGTGACAGCTGAGGAGGTGATTCAGGGATCTAAAAGGGATCACCAGGAAAGCAGTCTCGGGGAATCTACAGCCATGTTCAGGGCCAGAGATGGTCCACTCACTGAAGGACCACAGGCTGAATCCCATCCAGCTACAGCTGGGTGATACTTTTCACATTTGAATTAGTTGTCAGTATTTTAAAATTGGAGAAACTGAACTTGGATTTCTAGCTCCTCTTAAAAACAACACAACAAAAATCAGAAGATCTGCGCCCCTCCCTCCCCATTTCCACAGGAAACAATCCCCCAAGCTTCCCCGGCCTTTGGATGGAAGGCAAAGAAATTCCCCTTTGGCAAGGTCTCCACTATTCCTAACTTCCAGATAATTACCTGTAACCCTGAGCATCCCTTGAAGGTAGAGGAAAGTGAAGAAAGGCAATAAGGTTCACAGAGGCTTGAGAGACATGCTTTGCTAGAATAGCCAAATTCTAGAAAGCTCAACCTCATCACGGTATAAGTCTGTTTACATTTTCATAAACACAGAGAGGGGTAAAAGTATAGATGAAAACATAGCAAACTGTTAACACTGGGTTAGTTGAGGGGGAGGAATCTTAGCTTTTTCTTTGTGTGTTCTGGCTTCTTGCAAGGAGATACACTGATTTGTATCATTTGAAAAGAGAAAGCCAATCAGCCGGTTTCCCCCTTAAAAGTTACTTTTTCTATTTCTTGGACAAGGTTCTTTATTCAAAACACATTTCTTGAGCAGCTACTATAAAATTGCCAGCCCCATGTTTGTCTAAGAGGTGGGAGAGACCTGGGCCCCCTATCAGTCCAGGTGAGAAGACACACAAGGAAACAGATTTTTTTTTTTTAATTTTTTTTTTAATATTTATTTATTTATTTTGACAGAGAGAGAGATACAGAGACAGAGACAGAGAGAGAACTGAACTGGGGGAGCTCCCAGTTCAGCATATGGTTCTGCACGGGCTGGGGCCGGGGCCGGGATTCGATCCTCGGTCCCCAGCGCTGCAAAGTGAGCGCTTAACCCACTGAGCCATCCCGGCTTCCCCAGGAAACAGATTTTACAATACAGCATTTGGAAGGCTGGGGAGAGGCAGGGCCCGTATATCCATCCTATGATATTTTACCCTCAGCCAATGCTCAGATGCCAGAGGGCCTGGCAGGAAAGCCATTCGGGGAGATGGCGATAAAAAATGCCAACTTGGGGAGACAAGAGGATAGCCGTGTTCTCTCTTTGCAGAACTTTTCTCTACAGAGCAGGCCCAATATGACAATATTTACTGAGTGTGTTCTATGCTGTGCCAGTCCCTGGCTAATTCAATATTTTCCCCTATAACATCCAGTACAGCATTCACAACAAATCCACGAATGTATTCAAGTAATTTGAGCAGAGCTGTCCCAGAGAACTTTCTAGAATGAGGGCAGTTTTCTATATCTGTTCTGTATCTGTGTTGTCTAATGTTGTAGCCACATATGGCTATTGGGTACTTGAACGTGGCTAGTGAGACTAAGGAATTTTTATTTTAATTAATGTAAATTTAAACAGCCGCATACAGAACAATAAATGGCTACTGTATTCGACAGCATAGCTGTGGAAGCTCAATACTGAACAGACAACGGAGGAAGCCTCGTGGGCCCGCAGAACACAGCCAACTCCTCCTGCCTCTAAATGCCTCAAGGGCGTAATGATTGGATGCCTAGCAATGTGTGTGCGGACGTGCCCTTGATCTCACCTTTAGCCTCGATTGGAAATTCTCAAGCTTTTAGTATGCATAAAAATGTCTGAGCAGAGCCAATTTGTACTTTCATGGGCAATTTAAGGGGCTTCCCAGGGTGACTTTGACTTTGGAAGCGAAAGGACACCACTGTCGGAGGCACAAATGAAGGCTCAGAAAGAAGGGGGGCCGGGTCCCCAAGGATGTAGAGAAGGTGAGGGGAAGGTGGTTTTCAGGGAGAGAAATTTGGAAGGATCTGCAAAGGTGTGCAACTCAGCAAGAGGCAGCACAGAGGACCTGGCAAGTCACAGGGCATCAGGTGCCTGACAGGCCACATGGGGAGGGCAGGCTCTACAGGGCCACTGACCAGAGCCTGGAACCAGCTGAAGGAGCAAGGCCTTGAATCTCCACTGGAGACCATGGTCTTCAGGAGCCACTGGACATTTAAAGCAGGAGAGCAGGACTGTTTTGGAAAGAATGTAATATCAAAATCTCGGGAAGGAAAAAAAATCAGTGGGAAGGGAGCCATTTCAAAGAGTACCATGTCCCTTGGGAAAGACAAAGACAGGCCACTGATCGTTTCTGAGAGAGCATGCGCGATTGGATAATTATTTCCGGGTACGGATTATGCAGGAAACAAAGCCATCCTCTCTAGAGGAAAAGGCTGCTTTTATTTTTTTTCTCCAAAAGAAAGGTGCCATCCGTCTGACAAAGTCAAGTCATCCACTCTTTCATTCAAAATAAATATTTATTGCGCTCCAACCAGAACAGGCCCTGGGGCAGTAAACGGGCACAGGGTAAATGAAATAAGATGAGTCAAAACAAAAGGCAGGCCCCACCCTCACTTGGAGACCTGTAAGAGTCAACGTGGGTGGGAGGTTAGGAGAAAAGAGAGGGCAGATTGTCCATGCAAAGGCCCTATGGCCAGAGATGGCTCTTTCGAGGATCAATCCTCCATCCTCGGGGCCAGAGCAGAGAAGAGGGAAACATGGAGAGGAAGTTGGAAAGGTGGACAAAGACCAATCAGCACATGAGGATTCTGGGGTGTTGATCATTCATCCTAAAACTAAGGGAAAAAAGCACCTAAGAGTTTCAAGTAGGACAAGAAAGTCAGGAAGATAGGGAGGGTGGGATGGACAGAGGTGTTGAGATGAGCTAATAGACTACTGCAGCTTAGTGGTGAAAACTTGACGAGGGATGTTTAGGATCTAACATTCTAAATAAATAACACAATAAGGCAAAAGGACAGAAAAATCGAGGACAAGTAGTACCATATCTCTGGCCTAGCCAACTGGAAGAGTGCTGGGCTATTCACCACAGCAGAGGAGAGGGTGGTTTGGGGGAGGAGCAGGGAGAAAAGGTTGCGATGCACAATCGGTTGTGGACACGCTGAGCTTAAGACACCTATGAACAACAGGTAGGGAAGTCAGGTGAGCAGCTGGCCCTCTGTACCACAACCCAGGAAATGTCTAGATTGAAAATCAAAAACGCATGAGTCATACAGCTACAGATGCGGGCGCGATCGGCCATGGAACACGCTGGGGGAGATGAGGACAGGACCACGTTTTCAGCAACTCCAACATTCAAAGGCTGGAGAGAAGAGAGGGTGCCAGAAAAAGAGGAAAACCAGGACTGAGGTGGCCAACAAGACAAAGCAAGAGATGGTTCCCAGGAGAAGAATGACCTGCAAGGCCCCATACCTCTGTAGATCCAGGTAGATAAGCACTGAAAACCAGCACCAGAAAAAGCAACACAGGGCTTGCAGGAAGCTCAGCACTAAGTGTAACTGCAGGGAGGGGCTGGGGAGAAGCCACAATGAAGCTGGCAGAACAAAGCGCAAGGTAGGGAACCCAAGACCCAAGTACAGTCACTTAAAAGTTTGGCTTTAGGGGAACCTGGGATGGCTCAGTGGGTTAAGCGCTCACTTTGCAGCCCCGGGGACCAAGGATCGAATCCCGGTCCCGGCCCGTGTGGACCCATATGCTGAACTGGGGAGTGCCCCAGTTCAGTTCTCACCGGGATGAGACCCCGGCCCAGTTCCTGCCCTGTGCAGCCCCGCCCACCTGTGGAATGAAACTATGTGGAAAAACCGATGATGTGCAACTATAGAGACTGTTCTGGGCCCTCCCCCTTCTCTCTGTTTCTTTATCTCTCTCTCTCTCTCTCTCTCTCTCTCTCTCTGTCAAAAACAATAAAAATAAATCTTTAAAAAAAAAAAAAAAAGTTTGGCTTTAAAGGAGAGGACAGAAATAGGAGAGTCACTAGTCAGAAAGATGCAGGGTCATAGGAACACATGTGGGAGAGACTTGAGTGTGTTCAAATGTCTGCATTCCTCAAAAGGTTAAACCGTTACCCAATGACCCCCACAATCCCACTCCTGGGTCTACCCCCAAGACAAATGACAACTTAATGTCCACATAAAAACTCATACCTGAATGTTCACACCACCATCATTCATAATAGCCAGAAAGCGGGGAACACGTCACATATCTATGAATGGATACACAAAATGTGGTATCTCCACAATAGAGCATTATTCAGCCATAAAAAGGAATAAGGTACTGATATGGGACACAGTGTCGATGAGCCTTGAAAACATTTCTCTAAGTGAAAGAAGTCGTCTGGACACACAAGGTCACCTACTATGTAATTCCATTTACATGCACTGTCAAAAAATAAGCGCATCCAGAGAGACAGAAAGCAGAGATTAGTGGTTGCCAGGGCCTGGGGTTAAGGGGGTACAATGGGGACCAACCACTCATAAATGAGGTTTCTTACCGGGATGATGAAAATGTTCTAAAAGCGATTGTTAGGATGGTTGCACAACCCTCTGAACATTTTAAAAACCATTAAAGTACATACTTTGAAATGGAGAATTCTACAATATGTGAACTATATCTCAATAAAGCTGTTTAAAAAAAAAGAAGAAAGGTCTGTGAAAGGCTGGATCTCTAGGTTCCCAGGAAAGCGGGGGCGAGTGAAGGCAGCGGGGGTAGAGGGGGGAGCCTGTCGGGGAGCGGGGGCTCGTAACACTGCACTCTCGTGCTCTTCCCAAACTTGCTCCCCACTCAAGTCAACAGTCAAGGATCCACATTCAATTTAGCAAAATAAAGTAACTGCCATTTGAAATGGTCAGGCAAAAAAATAATAATAACAAAGTGCTAGGATCTCTCTCTAAAAAGGCCTCCCACCTCGGACATTAATTCTACAGGCATTTATTTGGAGGAGGAAAGAAAAGGGACAGATCTTTTCAAAGGAAGGCTATAGATCCCAGTCTTCTAGAATGGGAGCCGCATAAACACATTAACATGGGTCAGGCTGTAAAAACGGGGCAGGCAGAGGCTTTCCACAAGTGAACCACAGAGCTAAACTGCACAGACGGCATCGACAGGCGTCCGTGAACAGATGCACGGGGGATGCCATGCCGGCCACGAGAAAGGAGAAGAGTGGGAAAGCCATTATCCTCCATCTTTGGAGTTCCGGGCATTTCAGACCTTATTGGGAGAGGAACAATCTGGTAGTTAGATATCTAAGTCGAAAATCAGTTCTTTCCATGGCACTTCTTGGGCTGGCTATAGGAGACGTAGAAGAGGCAAAATAGTTAAAAATACTGATAATGCTCGTTTAAAAAAAAAAAAAAATCTCAGCACTTCCGTATGGCACTGTAATTTAAGAGTGTTTATGGTTATATTTCCTTAAAGAGTTTCCTTGAGAAAAAGAAATGACAGAAGGTCTCCAGCTCATTGCCATCCCCATAAACAATCCCTTTTTGAAACCATCTTAATTTACATACAACAGTGAGAATGAGGCTCCTGTACTAATTAAGGTCTGGGGCTGGATAGCAAATTGCTATAATTGCATATTCTCCAGCATCCTGTCTGAGAAAATATCCCTACCCAGACAAATCTCAGCAAGAATGACACTGTTCAGGATTTTAATATCTTGGGCTTCCGCTGCATCTGTGCACGGTTTCCAAGGGGCCCATTTCCTTGGGCGGGTGACATTACACAGACATTTTTAAAAATGGTCTCAGCTTTGGCAGCCTCGCATCCGCACACCACAGTCATTACCGCAAAATGCACACATGGCAGGATCAAGACCCAAGCAGCCCAAACAGGCAAGTCTTTGTACGTGAACTCCTCACGGAGTCCATCATTTATTTCTCAGACTCCAAGTCCCTGGCATTCTGAGGGGTATGTTCTGACTCAGGCCTGGTGTGGCCAGAATCCTGCAAGGAACTATGCTGTGAACAGTCTCATGCAGAGAATGCAAACAGAATCCTCAGCCACTTCTGACCGGAGATACGATTTGTGGGGTTCATGCATGGTCTTTCAGAAACTGGGCTGCACAGACCACGTGTCTATCAAGTCTTTTGACGGGAAAACAAAAATCCCAGCTGGCAACATATTCCCGGTGGTCGGAAGATCACCCCACCCTTCAGTACCGGCCCTCTCCTGTTCACCCAAGGGCCCAGCACCCCAAATTCCAGCTACACTCTCTGCTCTGCCTGCAGGCCCCTGCATGGAACCCTTGCGACGGAGCTCATGACAAAGTACAAAGGTTAAAAATCAAAGATGAAACCTGAACCCAGTTATCCACGCTGCCACTTCATTACTTGCTCTTGGCCTCAGTTTCTTCAACTGTAAAATGGAGCTAACAACGCACCTAGATCATCATGCTATTATGAGAATCAGATGAAGTAACTGATATACAAATGAAGCAACTTGTATATAATACCTGGCCCCTAAAGTAAGCACTCAGAAAATACTAACTAGGCAAACACACTTGACATCCAGACGGTACTTCCAATGTCGGCCTGAGCCTCTTTCAGCAGATCATTCATTACCCTCGGACACAAATGTCAACCTGACATGCTGAAAGCTCAAAAGCTTTGTCTCCTGAGAGCGGAAATGCTCCGGTAAATGCCAAGGCTGGTGTAATGGCAATGACTGGCTTGAGACTCACTCAGCTCAGAAGCGAGTGTGCATCAGGGGAAAGACAGTGTAGCAACTGAAATTTAGTTAGAGAACCTGAAAGGTCATATGGACAAGATGTAGGAAGAGGATTCAAGAGTCCGGAACCAATTATTGTCCACTTCCCTCTACCCACAAGTAGGGAATAATGAAGCTAGTGTCCCAAGATGCTTGAGTGGTCACCTCATGTACTTTTGAGAAATTCTCTCTTCCCCGGGACAGGCAGTGCTAGTAGGTGAGTCTCGGTGTCCAGACACCAGTCCTTCCCTGGTCAAAGAGCAGACACGTGACATGATGGGAAGGACTCTCCTTGGGGACTTTGCCCTGCTGACTCTGAGGAGGTTGGACACTGGACCTCCAGCCTTCCCATCGACCCCATGAACCATCCCCATCCTCTCCAATTCACCAGGGCGGGCTTCCACCACTCATGACCACAGAACCCTGAGAAGTACAGTGTCATGTAGGAACTAAAGCACTGAATGTCCCAAACCGTAAGAAAAGCCAGAACGGAGGGATAAGTATGTGCTCACTGAACCCAGATCACCGGCTCATGGATTCTGAGATCACGAGGACAGAAAAAGAGAGGTAAGGCTTCATTCCATCAGCCTTTGCAAGCGTCACACTTTGGACAATGCTGGCTTCAGATCTGATAACAACAGCAACAGGGTCTCATGACTGCAGGCCTTTGCGCATGCAATTTCCTCACCTGACCCGAGAGGCTTTGGCACAAAAGTTCCCTAGACACAGAGGCAGCCCCTAGAAGATGGGTGCTCAGTAATACACAAGAAAGCCATCCAAGGCAGCCCCTGGGGAGAAAGGGCTCTCTTGAAACCCAGTGAACCCTTCCCCTCGTGGACTTCCCAGCAGAACAGGGGCTCCAAGGGGCCCTGGGAAAACCATTTCAAAACAGCTGCCAGGGACCAGCTGTCTTCAAATGTCTCAGAGGCCAACGGGAAGCCTGTCCCAAGCATGGCTGCCAGGTAACCCTGTATAACGAACTCTTCCTTGTCTGGGTACGGCTTCCATATCTGCCTCCACACCCTCTTCCTACAGGTTGCAAATGGGGGCAAGAGTAGAACATGGTGAGTAGGGTATCCTCCGGACAGGCTTATCAATACAAGTACATCCCACTTAAGGCTGATTCTAATTATGGCTGACATTTCTGAGCAGTACCATGTCCCAGGCACCATTCTGAGCACTCTGCAGGTATAAGCAACCTTAATATTCACCGTAACCCTCTATCTTTATCATCCCCGTGTACAGGGGAAAATGAGCCACAAAGAATAACCCAGCTAGGCAGGGGCACAAGCCAGAGTGTGAACCCAAGGAGTCTGGCTCAAAAAAGCCAGGTTCTTTTTAAACTTCCATGCCATCCTGCCTCTCAAATAGAAGGAAGGGGTGGAACATGGTGGTCAAGGGCCTGGGGAGAGAAGTAGCCTACATTCTGGCACAGAAGACCATCAACCAACAAATAAGAAGTACAAGGTCATGGAAGGGCTAGGAAGAAAAGCGGGAGTGATTTTGAAGACCCTTCTGGAGTGTCACAAACAAATGTTTAATTACCTTGATCTGGGTTGTGGTCCCATGCGCTGTACACTGAAGATTTAAAATGTACTAGAAAAAAAGAATAAAAAATAAGATGTACCAGGAAGCAGTAAACATATGGCAGGTGGTAGGGGCCAGCCTCCTCACTATAGGAGTGGGAGACTAAGAGGAGAAGGCTGGCATGATCCATGGGGTAATGGATCAGAACTAGAGACAAGTGTATGAACTCCTATTGAATCTGATATAGACAGAAGTATGTTTATACATGTGGGTTAGTGTCACATATATGTTTCTCCTTGCTCTGTCATCTGAGAGGACCTATAAGCAAAGATGTATCCATAGCAATAAGCACACGGAGCTCCTAGATCTTGGTTTTCTAATGAACGGAACCAGGATTCCTTGGGGAGATGGCTAATGACAGAAAATATACAAGATGAGCCTAAAGCTTCTTAGAGTGACAGAAAGTAGGCGTGCTCTGTCAATCCCACTATGATGTCAGAGGGACAAGGAGCCAACTGAAATGCTCCCAAAGGCCAACACTAGAACAATTGGGCAATAAAGTAAATAAGTAGTATTGAACTATAACCCAACGTAGAAAATAAGTGAGTCCACGCTGATACAAATAAATGAGTGAATGAATGGGGGGAAAGCGACAAATCTCCCATACAGAAGAATTCCACAAAATTTACATAGATACTCTGGCTTTAACTTTCCACTCCCTAAGTGTATGCCTTCCTTCCAAAGAATACAGTATGGAAGGGGAGACAACTGACAAACATTACCTGAACCAGGTGATCAAGGTCAACATCATCAGTTGATAACAGGTACCCTTGATATGATGCGATGAAATGGCACTTTACTCTATGGCCTTAAACCCATTACCCCAGTCTAACCCCAGTCCAATCATAAGAAAAACATCAGATAAATCCCAGATGAGGGACCCCCTACAAAATACTAACGAGTCCTCAAAACTATCAAGGTCACCAAAAACAAAGAAAGTCTTGGGGAACTGTCACAGTCATGACTAGTCTAAGGAGACACGATAACTAGATATAATGCATCCTGGGTGGGATTCTGGAACAGAAAAGGGACCTTAGTGGAACTAAGGAAGTCTGAACAAAGCATGGACTTTAGTTGGTAATAGCATACCACTATCGAACTATCAATCCATTAATTGTGACAGATGAACCATACTAATGTAATGTTAATAGGAGGAAAACTCGTGCGTGTGCGAGTGCATGTGAGTGTGTGTGTGTTTGGGTGCGTGTGTGTGTGTGTGTGTGTGTTTGGGTGCGTGTGTGTGTGTGTGTGTGTATGTGAAGTGGTGATGTGAGAACACTCTGCACTGTCTTCACAACTTATCTGAACATCTACAGTGGCTCTAAAATTAGAAGTTTATTTTTTTAAATATACCAGAAAATGATGGAATGGCTCCTTTGGACTGAATGGCAGCCAAAGGCTGCTCCAAGGAGGTAACGTCTGAGATGAATCTGAGATGGGAAACGGGCAGCAGGACCCAGGGCACCATGTTCCTGGCAAAGGGCAGACACAGGACACACGGGGCCCTAAGGAGGGAACAAGGGGGGAAGGAGGCGGGGAAAGGGGAGGAGGTAAACAGAATGTCACAAGGAGAACAAGTCAGCCCAGGTAGGTAAGGCACGTGAGTGAGCCTGAGGACACTGGAGGGTCACTAGCGGGAGTTAGCAAGATGACACAGATCTGATCTGTTTTCTAGATTACCCTGGCCTCAGTAGGGAGAGGACTGAAGTGGGGGAAGACAAGGAAGAGGGACAATGGTCACCCCAGGGGGCACAGTCAGGGGAGATGCCACCTAGTGAAGACCTAGGAGTATCTGGGGAGATGAGAGAGAAGAAAGGTCGCCACACTTATAGGGAAGAGAACAGGGTACACTCCTCACATGTGAGGTGGAGGGGTGTCCCATTCAGAGCAGGTCTCCTCTCCCACTGACAATCCCTGACTTTGACCCTTTAGGAGAAAGCTTCCCAGCTGGGCTCTATGGGTATGACCAGCCAGGGCCCAGGAAGGAAGGGCCTCATTGGAGGCAGAGCCTAGGTTCTGTCACGCCCTATAAAACATTATTCCCATCTGGAGCCTCAGTTTCCTCACTTGCAAAATGGGAATAACACCATTCACCTCATGAGGAGATTCAAGGACTTCAGTAAGGGAAAGTTCCTGGCCCAAGCACAGCCTTCATAACCACCTTGAGTATTCCTTTTACAAAAGAAGCCCAAGGTAGAAGGCATCCTAGCGTCTAACCCAACACCCTATGTTACAGATAAGAAAACAAGAGAGACAGAAGGTGTCCAAGCCCCACCAGAAAGTGAACAGCAAAAGACCCCCAGCGAAGCCAGGATGGCTCAGTGGGCTAAGCGCTCACTTTGCAGCGCCAGGGACCGAGGATCAAATCCCGGCCCCGGCCCGTGCGGACCCATATGCTGAACTGGGGAGTTCCCCCAGCTCAGTTCTCTCCCTGTCTCTGTATCTCTGTATCTCTCTCTTTCTCTCTCTCTCTGTCAAAAACAATAAAAAAAAAGATTTTTTAAAAAAAAAGACCCCCAGCTCCCAGCTCCTTTTCTGTCTCTGGGTTCTCTCTCCACATCTGACCACAACCAGGGAGCTGGGTCACACTCCCTTCATCAGTAAGGTGTCAAACTCCCCCATGGACTGGATGGGGGCTGGGATGAGGCAGCAGCAGCCCTGTGACTGGGCCCACCCTCCCATCTCCCTCTCCCTTCCCTGCCCCCCAGGCACAGACCACCCACCCGGGCAGCCTGGCCCTCCCACCTGAGACGCCTGCCCCTGCTCTCTGCATCATGCCAAGTCCCCCATCTGCTGTCCGATCAACCCCAACAACTGCCAGCTGCCACTACCCAGGTCTCGGTCATGACTATCTGACCCCTAATCTTTGTCCAAAATGACATGCTGCCTTATAAAAATACTCAGAAAGCTCTGCGGTTTCGGGCGCCTGGAGGGAGCCGCATTTTGTGACACTGGCTAGCAGGCTAGCTGGGGGTCACTGTCCCCATACCCCACCACACGGGCTGTGTGCGCAGAGCAGGCACTTGGCGACTCATCGAAGAAATAACAACACCGTGGTACGACCACCAAGTTTAGAGGTGAGCATTTTCATCAACCAAAGATATGAGAAATGCTCCAGTAGCTCATTCTGAAAAGGACCCCAGAGGCAAAAGCGAATCACCGCTTTCCCTTTAGGGAGGCCTCATAAAAATCTCACACACAGACCAGACGAAAAGGACCCATCCCTCAATTAGAAGATTTTGAGGTGTCAAAGACAGGTTCCTAAATAAAAACTTAAACCGTTTGCTCTAATTTGGAAATTCTATCCTACCTGCAAATACTAGTGCGCCCCCAACTCCAACCCCCACCCCCACCCCCACCCCAAAGCCCCAGCATTCCAGAAAATCCTTCCACGTCTGCGATTCCAAACAGGCCTGTTATTAAAATCAGAAACCTAACGGCAGCTGGAGATGGGCTGCTTCCAGACCATACTTTATTTAAATTCTGGTTCCTGAAAGTCGCCCTGCAGAGAGGCAGGCAGCCAGCCACCCTCAGCCATGACATAAAAGCCACTGTCCGGATAAGCCCTGACAGGTCGGTAGACCTACACAGATACGTGAGAGAAAGAAAAGCAAAAGAGGAGATTTCCCCATAAATGAGGTTCATCCATCAGAGGTCTCACATCTCAAAAGGGGAAGAGTGTGAGGAGGCTTGGCTCCTAGAGACACACTTCATCGCATTACAAGAAAAAGAAATTCTAATTTCCTCCTCTGCTCTGGAATAGATAATACAAATTTTTACTCACCTTTGGAGCGAGTAGAGATATCCATGCCCTCTACCACCTCCTGTTCTGTTTTTATTTCCTCTTCAGCCAAGCTGAAACAGAGCAAATTATGTTCATGTTTAGGTAGACTGAGAACTCGCCCCATGGGGCAGCTAGGTAGAAATTCTAACAACAAACCCACCTTTAAGACAATCCTTATATAAGGATGGGGTGAGGGGGAGAAACCCACACTTGATTGCAAACAAAGTGTTAAGCCTCCTAAAGAAGTTTTGTTTTTTTTAAACACTAGGTTGTTCTTTATTTTGAAGTCAAATTACTATTCCAGTTGTCATGCTATTGGGGGATGCAAAAGAAGCATTTTTTTAGACACACAATTATAACCCGTTCCCATGGGCCAATGAGAACCCAGCCTTCAAGTAAACAAGTTTCTCATTGTTAACACCGGGGTCAGGTAGAAGGTGATTCTCAGGGTACCCAGAGTTCTGATCTCTGAATTCTGCAAGGCAAAGAGCATTTTCCCAGACCTCCCTGCTAATTCTTACAATTTCCCAATGAGGCAGGAACATAGTAGGAGGGAAATGGATAAATTAAATTACAAAGTAGAAAACTTTGCCCAGGGTAGAAGCATAAGGCCTGGTCTCAGAACACTGAAATCACCTGTATTTATCCCAGGAATTAGGATGGGGGTCTCCACACTCTCACCCCCTGAATGTTTCCTCTGGCTAGCAGGCATGGCTTAGAGAAAGCATTCGGCGCTCTTTTGAGCTGTGACTAATTATCCCCCACCACAAAAGTGGAATGAGGGAGGATTATTCGAAAGACAGGCTAAGAGTTGGGGGTTGGGGAGAGAAGAGAGGATCTACCAGAATCTTCTCCCCCTTTCTCTGCTGCAACTCCCCACTGAATAGAGTGTGGGTTATTTCATTGCTTCCCCCCACACACAACACACCTCCCGAGCCAAGCCAATAAAGTTCTGCTTTAATAGGTGCAAAATGTTTGAGGTGCTGAACTTTCCCAGCATTCAGGCTAACAATAAAGTGATAATCTGAAGAATTACTCTAGGTGCCACTCCAACAGGCTGCAGTTCTACAAGAAATGGGAGCATCACCAATTGATCTGGCTGGAATTTCCCATTTGGAAGACTCAAAACCGGGTACAAGAGGAAGGATTAGAATGTCCCTTCTGTGTTCCGAGGTCTGGGATTGTGACAAGACAAAACATGAGTCCAAAAGGCCTGGTCAGATGGAGATGTTTAGAGAAGTTCCACATTAGCTGGGGGGTTAGAGGATTCAGAATGGGAACTAGATAGAAAGGAAGAGAAGACAGCTCAGAATTAGAACTTAAGAGGCCTCAAACTTAACTAGTCCCAGCAGAGAGGAGAAAGGTAGGTTGGTTTTAAATCATAATATTAACACCTTTAGCTCTCTGATATTGAACCTCGTTAACGATTTCATTTACACTGCATCTTATAGAGAAAGGCTATGACACAAATCACCAAAACAACTGACATGTTGTCACAAATGGTTTTCATCAGAAGAAAGCAGCCTCTTACATTTAAACACATCACTAACATGCAATAATACAACGGTGATGATGGAAGGTGATTTTAGCACTAATACTTTTTGCTCCAATTGAAAAGGCAAACATTCTCAACTCAGAAACACACCCTGCCTGCCACAGACACAGGCTGGATCCTGGTAATGGCTTCTTGCTTGGGGTGATTGGAAATAAATTTTAACAAAAAGCCTCATGCAGCCCTCAGCGATGGGGAGACGGTCCACTTCAAAAGAATAGCCACCTTGATCTTTAGAGCAACTAGAATTATTTCCCTCTCTAGCATGAAGTATGTGAAATCCTAAACTTGTTGAAACCGATCCCATATTTGACATGAGAGGGAAAAATGCTAATCTGGGGTCCAACTAAAATGTCTGGTGGTAAAAGAAACAATTATGCATAACAGAGCCCCCAAATCCCACTTGAAGGATTTTTGCAGGGATGAAAACATTCAAAGGTGTATTGATCATAGAGAAGGGTCGTATTCAAGAGAACAATGATTTGGCTTGTAATAGCCTAGAGGAGTTGAATACTTCGGGCAAGAACGCTGCTGAGAGGCTAAGAAAATGCAAACTAGTTATGTGGTGGCTCTTTGCTGCTGAGTTTAAGATATTCAATTCTGGTGCAGAAAAGGGGGGCAGGGGAGTTAAGCTGTTTTATCTTTCCAAGTATTACAAGTGGGCACCTTAATCACCTAACTTTAGCAATAGCACCACCAGCTTGAGCCCAGGATTTTCAAGCACAACAATTTCACAAAACCATCTTTTTCACAGATCAGCAAGCCCATCCTTTTCAAAGGGAACCTGTGTGCACACATGCACACACACCACACACACACAATAACTTGTATTTGACCAAAGGAAACTGCAGTGTCCATGCATTAAAAGGGGAAAATTTCATTTACAAAAGCAAAGACCAGAATGCAAAATGAGTCATTTTGAACAGCCACATCTAAAGAGACTTCCTTTTTTTCTACACCACTAATCTCAGGTTATTTTTGTTTGTCTGTATGGTGTTAAGTACCAGTATGTTGGGGGGGGGGGGACTATGAATATTACATCAAAAGTGGTGGTGGGAGAAGCTCTGTATCTGTCTGAATGTCCCACAGATCTTGGTCAATTTAGGTTAAGTCATTTCAAGGGGAAAAAACAAACAAACAAAAAAAACCAGTTAAATAACAATAATTGTTAAAAAGAAAAGGCAGCTGCATCTGGAGAAAAGGCTTTGAACTCTTGTCATTAACACAAGTTTTAAAAATACACAGCACCTTTCCTCCCATATCTGCTAGCTTCCAGCAACTCTGATTATTTAAATCAAAAACAATGGAACCCCAACCTCCTGTTTCAAACTGACATTACTTTTTTTTTTTTTTTTTTAAGGTCCGATGGGGAGGCTGGGGGCCCGCACAAGGAAAGGACAATATTAGCTGAAAACCAAACAACAGCCTCTCACCCCAACAGGAAAATTCACCATCAACTAGTTGTATACATGTTCCCACCACCACCTATTGCACTCACATTTACCCTAAGTCACCCTCTGGCTTTCACAAACTGATACATTTCAGACATTTTAAGAAGAAACAACAGCACCTGCAAACATAACCAGGAACATGCCATGCCATCCCATGCCATCCCATCCCAGAAAGAATTAAAGGTTTCTCCCCCAATGACTGAGCAAGAAAACCTATGCTTACTTAACCTGCATGCACTGAAAAAGAGCAATTAAAAGTTGCAGACGGACTGCTAAACCTCAAGGATGTTTTAAGCCTTCTGATTATTAATTCTGAGGACTCAAGGCTGGTCCGTAATTTCCAGGAATCTCATTCCCTGAACATTTCCAAAAGAGAAGAGAAAGAAAAAAAACAGCTAGTTTTGACAGGAAAAAAAAAAAAAAGCCTGGATACACAATGCCCAGATATTTCTTTTCCCCAAGTGCCCCTACTATTTGACTTTTAACCAAGAATCTCTAAACCCATCTAGAATCTATAACCAGCATGCACGAGACTCTGGTTCTACAAGCTGAGGATGATCGCACAGCAATTCAAGAATCATGCATCATTCGAAAGGACTTCTTCAAGCTTTTTTTACTTTCATTCAAAATACCAAACTGGTCCAGGCTGTAAGAAATAGTTAATCCCCAAGACACAACATCTTCCTCTTCTAGATCACAAAACTGTGAACATCAAAATTTTAAAAACCATGCTTCCCTAAATCTGCAATTAATTGTTTTTAAAAAATGGGGGGGAAGGGAATGGTTAGCAGAGCAGCTTTATATAAGCACTCACCTAAAACAGGCAGAGTCATCGGTAGCTAAGCTATTTATGCAGGATTCTTAAAATGGCGTCTGGCAACATTGCCTCATTCCTGTATTGAAGCTAAAATGGTAGCAGTTTGTTCAATAGCTGTAGCTCTTGTTGAAGCAGCCCTGCTCGTTTCAAAGCCACCTTCCTAAATATCAGAACCAGGAAAAGCTCTCAACCAGAGGACACCAACAACCCAACGTTGAGAAGCTTAAAAAAAAATCTGCAATGACAGGGGGAGTTCGTGAAGTCACAGGTTCCTAAGGAAAACCCTTCCCTTTTAGATTCTGAGCCTTCAACAGGAGGCTGTGAGAGGAGGCCCCCTTGCCCTCGAATTCGGTGGGTGTCAGGTTAGGAAATAGGCAGCCCTGGGGCTGGGGCATAGCTGCAGACAGACAGGTGTCTGTGCAAACACAAAAATGTTCAAAGGGGACAGGCTGGGGCAGGGAAGGAAGCCCATTTCCCCTTCTTGGTGCATTAGAAACCAGCATTGCACCTATACCAGAAAGGAGCTAGGTAAAATGAAAAGTGCTTCAAGGGCAGCAGGTATCTGAAAAGCCAAGCTACAGGGCTGCACCCCAAGTCTGAGGCCAAGGTAAAGTGTAAAGGCTGTTGTTTATAAGCCTGCAAATGGCCACCAAATACCCAGCCAGTCCTAAGACAGCCTCAAGGAAAGACAATCCGAGGGGGCAAACAACAGTAAAACCTTCCCTTCAGCCAATGCACAGGATACTCACAAATTAGATTTCTGCCCACCCCCAACAGAGCCCTGAAAATTAACAATGGGTTCTGCAAAACCCGCTTTCAGAGGCCGAACGAACAGCCTCATCGTGGATAATGTAATTTACTGTCACAGGTCTGAGCACTGGCCTCAGTACTGTGGTGCTGTGAGTGGGGAGTTTCAAGGTGACTGCTCTTTAGCTCCACGGGAGACAGGAGGGCACAGCGCCCACGGCTGTGCCAGGGCGGGGATGGGCGGCTGGCTCCTCGCCGGCTGATAGGTAGGTAATCTTGATGAGGAGGACAGCCTGGCAGCACAGCGAGCTGCGAGGCTGAAATGGCTCCCGCCTGCTTGTTTATCTGGAAGGAGTGGAGTGGGGTGGGGAGGGGGAAGGGCAGCCATACCCTAGGCAACCTGCGGCCTGGGGTGAATCCTTGTTTTTGCATTTAAGAGCAAGGCCAGGGCTCCTAAACAAGTTCCCTTCCCGGATCTCTGGCTGTGGGGAGAGGAAGCCACCTTCTGCGTGTGCCTTTCTTTTCAGGGTCAACCAGAGGCAAAGCCAGATCTAGGGCTTATCAGCTGACAAATGTTTGTTGCCTCTGCCAGAGGAGAGAGAAGGGAAAAGAAGGCAAAAGAAACAAAGAGATCACACATTTGAAGTGATTGGACCCAGAAAACCTACCTCTGGCTGCAGGCTTTTCTGGGTTACTGTCACCCTGCTTTTTTACAGAGTGACTCATTTTCCCCCTCTCCCATTTAAGATCCAAAGCAGTTTCCCCACTGTTCTGGGGTGAGGGGTTGGAGAAAAGGGGAGATGTTTTGTTTAAAAGAAAAGGGGTGACAAGAAAGAAAGAAGAAAAGCAGCTGCTATTGTTTTCATCCCTAATTTACAATCCAAGATGCCCCATTGTTTCTGACTCAAATCTTTGAGCTGGTAATTGTAAAAGTAACTGGACAGGGCTCCAACAGGCTAACATATTTATGCACAGCAATTAGAAAAACTCTGTAGACCAAGTTTACTGAGTGATTATATATAATTAATTCCTAGTTACAGACAGAACACTGACCATTTTCTGGAGCTAATAAAAGCCGTTACTCCTCCCCTCCCCCATGTGAATGCCCCTTAATTTCCCAAAGCAGAAAGTGAATCCATCCTGGAGGGTCTTGAAGGAAAAGGAAGGGGAGGAGGGGAGGAATCAAAAGCTCCAGTGTGTCTGTGTCTGTCCCTTGCAGCTGTGCATCCTCTTTGGGGACTGAAGAGGGAGAAGGAAAAAGGGAAACACAGCCCAATGTTCTGTTCCTGCCTCTGCAGTTTGCAAACGTGGCAGAAGAACATTCTACCTTGATGTGAAAAAGAAAGTGGGGGAGGGGAGATGCCTTAGGCACGGAATGCAGGAAGCTCTTCAGCTTGGAGGATCTGCTTTTCCTAAAAGGAAACAAAGATGGTAGAAATTTCCAGAAGGCCCGGTCTGAGTCCGGCCACTGCAATTGTCAATCTGTAACCTTTCCTCCAAGTCTATTGGTTCAAAAGCTGGAGAGAGGAACCTCATTGGGCTGCTCTGGGAGCCAGCCCTGCTGCCCCTACCTAGTCCTGCTGCAGTGCAGACATTTGTTCTTGCCCCCCTTAGTGCAACTGGAAAATACTGCGACTGAAAGCAATTAACTTTTTTACAGACTCATGCTTGGTGGTGGCCACAGTCCCCGAAAAAGTGGCTAGCTTGGTCCAGGGCTGGGAATTTGCTGGGGCTGCACATCTGAAAACAGTTCTTGGCTTTTCAAACCTGTGGGAGCCATTTTAATGCAAGCTTTTAGAGGAGAAATGCCTTGCCCTTAGGTTTCCTTCCAGCCCAACAAACACACCATTATGCAAACGTTGAAGGCACCAAACCAGGAGTCTTGTGATTAGATAGTGCTTCTGAGGAGGCCACAAGAACCTCAATATGTAATTTCCATTTACAGCCAGGAGATAAGAACAAAGAAAATAGCTAAGTGTCTGAACTTACTTGTGTGGGGCAGGAACACTGTGCACTTTTAAGCATATAAAATATCCTTCACTGCCTGCACTTTAACTCGGGCCTTACACAGACAACTTAGAATTTACTACATTTCTCGTTATGAAATGAGGCTTTTTCCAATTGGTGCTAAAAGGTGGGTAGCTGGACACTAGAAGAAAAAACAGAAGATTATTGACTCCATAAAGTTGGCATAACGCAGCAGCTGAATATATTTCCAGCATTTACAGTCATGTTGGATGGGTCTCCAGGCTGGAAATCGATGCAGTGCATTTCTAGGGAAATTCTGAAGCTAGCGCTAAACAAGAGTCCACTTCTGTTCACTCTTAACTTCCAACTGCAGCGTTAAGGGGTCAGGGGAAATGTAAAAAGTGAGAAATAAAGCATAAGTAAAGGCAAGTGTGCATACAGATGTGTGGGGGTCAGGCTTCGAAAAAGGCCGAAGCTGTCATACAGTGAGTCCTGAATGGGATTTGCAATCCATGTCAGTATCCCCAAACCTGAGCACTGACACCATCACCCCCACATTCACCACCACCACCAGCTCCTGCCCCACCACTGCTTAAGGCTCTGTGACTCTAAAACCAAGCACTTCCTTACATTGCACAAGCAGATCATCTACCCAGAGTTCAATCTAATATCCAAACAAACCCCATTAAAGGTCTCCAATCAAGTTACAATGAACTGCACATTTCTCCCCTGTCTGAGGGTTAACAGGAAGTGTAAACTTCAATCCTATAGATGCAGGTTCTCAGGAAAAACAGTGGATTCAAACAGTCACCTAAAAGCAAGACACTATTAAAAAGCCCTTTATTTGGTTCCTGCTCAGGAAAAGCCCTCCACATAGCTGTAGCCAAGACCCCCTGTTACAAACAGACCCCAAAGGTTCACCAAACTCTTTATACATGGTCACAGAGGAAAGGGATCGCTTTACTTACCCAACATGTTCAAGCAACCGTCTCATTTTTCCACAGTTAAGAAGAGAGAACAGGCTGGCAGATTTGGGACTTGATCAAAAAGGAAATTTTTTTAAACAGTTACATGGGATTATTAAAAACACACACAACAACAACACAACACCACAACTGAATAGGAATTATGCTGTCATGAGCCACAGACATGGTTTTATTTCCTCTGCACTCTATCACACAGGAGGGCAGAAGATGACACAATGTTAAAAAAAAAAAGGGGGGGGGAGGAAAAAGAAAACAAGGATCAAAGATACATCAGTTCACTGAAAATCATGCAAGAATAGAAAGCTAAGGGTTCAAAAAAGAGTCCTCACAGACTTATTGCAGGATGTTGTTCAACATCCCAGCCCCCACACACCCCCTCAATCCCCATCCCTACTCCAAAAACTTCCTCCAAAGCCTAGAAAACACTTTCAGAAACATTTGCTGGCTGCAGGCTGGCTTGCAGAAGAACATTCTGTATCAACAGAAGTCAGGAAAAAAGGCTGAACAATGTAGTTTCAAGTGAAGAAACCCTGTAAGGGAGAAAAAAGACCATGTAGAGATACCACCACCCACCTAGGCCCCAGGAGCTAAGAGCTCTCCTTAGCACTGCTCTGCTGAGGGCTTAGTTCTGTTTAAAACACACGTCCTCTCTGCTCAGAACTTAGTCCAGCCTTCCCAGAACCTCTTTGGAGAGGAAAACTTGCCTGCTTTGCTGTCTGCCATGAGCTCTCCTTAGAGAGGAGCCTGCCTGCTCACCTTCCATTTTCTTCCCCCAGCAGGCATGTGACACAAGAGAAGACAATAGTGCAGGGGGGAACTGCTCAGAGAGAGAGAGAGAGAGAGAGAGAGAAAGAGGAGGAAAAAAAAAAAAAAGCTTCTTTTTTGGCATACCAGGATCTAGCTTCAAACTATTCCAGAAACACCATATCCTGGTGGAAGAAAAGGTGTACCAGGCCCTTGCCAGTTTGCAAAATCAAGCTATGGCGAATGGCTACTTAGCCATGTGACCCAAGAAAGCAAAAAAAAAAATTCTCTCTAAACAGTTCCAAGTTAACCTAAGTGCTGTGGGGGTGAGTGTGGCACAGCCAGCCACAGAGAAATCACGCTGCTCACCCACAATTCGGATGTCTCAGAGGGAGGGGGAGAAAAGATGGTTAAAAAGTCGAGCTTACCTCTGTGGATGCATTGTTAACACTGTGTAATGTCAATACTTATAAAACATGGAGGACAGGCTCCTAGTTCTCACAGAAAAAGGGTTTGGCACTTCGGCTTGATGATCTGGCCGCCTAATAAGAGCTCATCCCCGATTGGCTGGCTCGGCAAATCGAAGTGTAAGGCCGCCCGGGATTGGCTGAAACACTTCCTGAGCGATTATCTTTGTGAGGCTCTGGTGAGCAAGAGCCATCCTGTGCATAGAAAAAGACAGGCTAAGCTAGGCCTTTTGCAGCAAGAAAAACTTGGGAAGGGGGCCCCCAGACGCACTTCTCCCACCCCCTGGCTAGATTTCCCCGCACCAGCAAACCAGTGCAGCCGGCCTGACCTGCCCCCGCAAAGCCTAAGGCCCAGAAGCCACTGGGAAGAGGGTTTTTGGGGTGAACTAAAAGGGCTCACCCTCACCTGCCCCCACAGAAGCGTCTCTTTGCTAGGAGGAAGGCTGGCCCTTTTCGTGAACAGCCCCGCCGAACAGTTCCCCGTGGAGGTGGAGGAGTGAAGCTGAGGAGGTTTGCCTCAGGAAAAGAGACTAGGAGGCAGGAGCGAGGAGCCAGAGGCAGGCCTCAGAGGAGCTGGGGGCAAACAGGCAGGACAGGGCAAGCCCCACGCACTGTCTAAAGAGCAGCCGTGGCTTCTCAGAGGACTGAGGATTCGGGCTGCTGAGGGGAGGAGGGGCACAGAATGGTCAAGTTTGCATAGTCATTGTCAAAATGCCTGCTGGAAAAGCAGGCCAGAGAGCCATTTTCCCCACAGAGAATCTATCCTCTCTCCCCCCACCCGGTCAGCCAGCACTCAAAGGAAAACCAAAATGGGTTCCTGCCTCCCTGCCAAGATGCCAAGGGGGGGGCCCACTCCTTCCTTACCCTAAGAAAAGCCAAGGGCGCTCCTAGCAGGCCACATGCCTAGATCTACAAACTTCCCTTCCCCTCCCAGCCCCCTCCCCCACGGCTGAGGCCTGCTAAACCTGTCAGTTAAACAAAAATCTGACTTCCGTATTAGTCTGCGATGCCTTCAGCTTCCTGCCTATTAACCCTCTCTCGGACTCTGGGCCTGGCTGGGAAAGACTAGGCCCTGAGATCGCAGAAAAGGCCTGTGGAAAAATACCAGCTGCAGCTCTCCCGGCAGATGCAGAAAGAGAGAGAGAGAGAGAGAGAGAGCCGCTGTCTCTCGCCTTTGCTTTCCCAAGGAGGCGTGTACCTTCTGAATCCAGGGCACAGGCAGTGCCTCTCGGTCTGAGAAGCCATTTAAATCCAGAGGGAGAAAGAAAGATGTCAAACTCAGCGAGGAAACAAGAACCCCCATTATTAGTCAGGCCTACACCCACTGCTTAGCCCTTCCCGTCACAATCATCCCTGTATGTATGTGCTTGGGGAGCTGGGCCCTCGGTGGGCAGACAAATCCCATGAGCTTTTAAGAAGGATTCTTGCTGAAATTTATTTCCACAGGGAATGGCTCCTTTTCGTCCCCTAAGGCAGATGGAGCAGCTATTTCACACACAGCCCTACACTTGGCAGCCCCCCACACCCCATCTCTGGCACTGCTCCCCAGTAAAATATTAACTAGTTTTTTCAAAACAGCTTACAATTCCACCCATTTCAATAGCATTCTGTCTCTTTTTGCCTGTTTCCTCCCAAAAGCTGCCTTTAAGGTTGGTCTGTACCCAGAGAAAGAAAGCACAAATTGAAAAGGATCTCAAAATGTCCATACGTCGCTTTCTTTTTCTTTCTTTAAGGCAAGGTGCTTAACTGAGTTTTTGGGGGTTGTTTTTTTTTTTTGGTTTTTTTTAACGGCAAGCTGGAACAACAGAAGCTACATAAACACCATTTTTTAGAGGCTGGAGAACGCTTCCAGAGGTGAGGCAGCCATAGGCCGGGAGGTAAAACTCAATAACGTCTCTCCTCTTCTAAGATTAGGACCCGTGTGCTTTCTTGCCCCACGGCCGTTTGTTCCCACAAAGAAAACAGAGCTGATGGCCGGTTCCCCCACCCCCACATGGACAACAGATGCCCACCGCGTGGACATAAATTCTTCCTGGCTGCAAAACATCTATCACACGGGAACAAGCCAGGAATCCACACGCTGTAGTGCAGTGGCAGAGCCCAGGCTTTGTGAAAAGGGAGGGGACTTTGATTCTACTGTTGTATTTTAGGCTGAAGAGGCCAAGATGCAGGGATACCTCCACTGCCAACAAGGCCAGCACTCGGGACAACAGGCCTGGGCCTCACCAGAAGGGAGGGACCTCTGCTTCCTGTGGGTGGAAGCCTCTACAAGGAGCCCAACTGGGAGACCAGAGGCCAGGCCAGAGCTCGTCAGACTGCTCTCCCTCCTCGCCCTTAACCACCAGCCCGTGAGGAACACTGTTTGTCTCCCTGGGTGCTGCTTTTGGGGGCACAAACGTGACTATGAGGTTGTGGCAGAACCCGTGTGCTGTTCACTTCACGACCCAATGAGGAAATGAACTCCCCACGGTGTGCGCGGTGGATTTTAACCCGGGATTAGAGCTGGTTGCATAAGCTGCTGCAGCATCCTCCCCCTCCCTCCCGCCCTCTCTCCTCCGATCACTTGATCACTTGAAATGTTTTCTGGGGCAAAGAGCAGGAAGCTGCAAGCTTATTCTGGCAGCTCTGCTCTGTTTGAGGAATGCTGTTGGCATGCGGGTAGATCTGAGGTTATCTGGAAAACAGCAATTCGGCTGGGGACAGAGACAAAGAAAGGTATGGTGGCAGATGGACTCCTGGGAGGAACACGGATCGAAAAGGAAGCCGAGAGCAGGCCCACTACGGGCCACTCTTGGGCTTGATGGAATGTGTCTGATAAGGAATAAAGAAGCCCCGTGTTGCTGGCCTCAATCTAGAGGTCATTCAGTGGCCCTTCTCAAACCTCCCCCCTGTACAGAATAGTCCCAGCAGCTAGTGTGTGGCCAGGCACTGTGCTAAATCTGCACTTTACACAGACAGACTTCAGGAGATAGGGAGCATGGTTAGAGACTTGGAACTGGGCCCAGAGAGGGGAAGTGAGCTGTCCAAGGTCACACAGCTGGCAAGTGCCAGAGACCAGACTTCCCTTCTACCCAGTTATGACTCCATGTCATTAAACTCTGTACCTTCGCTTGCCTCTAAAGGGAGAAACCAAAGAGAAGCATGATGTATATTTTCTTTTAGGAGGTCGACTCCTTTGAGAAAGACTTTTAAATCCTGAACGACAGAGATGGGAGAATTTTAGATCAGATTCATTCCAAGGCCCAGAGAAAGCTCCTCTCTCCCTATAAGCCTCCAGCAGCAAGATGTCAGGGGGAGACTTTCTCTAAAATCAGGTTTTTTATTCCTTGAAATCAGTTGCCCCTCCCCATCCCCCACCCAGGAGATAGGTCTTTAGGGTTGTCACAACTTGGGGGAAAGGTGCTACTGACATCTCGTAGGTGGAGATCAGAGATGCTGCTAAAAGAAACACCCTGCAGTACACAGCTCAGACCCCACAACAAGGAATTATCTGATCCAAACCGTCCTATTGAGCCAAGGCAGGGAAACCTTGGCTCAAATGATAAAGAAGAAAAACATCCAGCCATTGTGCCTCTGGATAGAAAACCCAGCGCAGGCCTAAACAAGCAGGTTCCGTGGTGATATTAATAAGCAATGAGCTAATAAAAATAGATTAAAACATGTCTTTCTTAATATTCCCAGGGGACGGAGAAAATCAGGGGACAGAACGAGGCTGAGAGAAGCCAGGCAGAAAGTCTCCGTGATAAAGCCGGTCTCGGAGGAGAGGAAGGGCTGGCCCCAGCTCCCTTCCCCAGGCACCTTGACGAGCAGAGGCCTGGCCTCCCCGAAACGGCTTTGCACTCCCATTGGCCTGCAGCCAGGCCAGCAGCAGGAGGCGCGGCCCCGGCAAGCTGCGGCCCCAGATAGACTGTTGGGCTGACTGTGAAAATAAGCATACTTGGAGTTATCTGCGCGAAGCTAGCAGCAGGCCTCTTGGTCCGTTATGTGAACCGGACAGGATTGAGGCTGGGAAGTGCTTCAAATAGCTGGTTTTGTTCCTTTTCGGCCAATGGGAACGGAGGCCAACTTAAGGCATGGTGACAGAAGGGCTCACCTTCCAAGCCCACAGTCATGTTCGGCTACAAAGAGAGGAGGAGGACTCCCTACCTTGGAGAAGAGGTGTCTTCTGAAAGGTGTCCTTTTTTGTTTTTCACTTCTCTCTAGGAGGGACTGGCAGGATCAGGCAAATGGAGGGAGGAGGAAAGGGCAGTGGGGGATGGTACATGACCATCAGGCAGATGGCCACAGTGTGGGTGGGGACAGATGTAAGAGATGCAGGAAGAAAATGAAAATCAAAAGGAAGACAATTCGAACCTCCACCTCCTTGCTCTTTACTCCCTAGCAATTACCATTATGGAAAGAAGAGCACATATTGATTCGCTGTTTGTTTCTCTCTCCCACTAGACCAGTGGCCATGTCTGGAGACATCTCTGGCTGTCACATCTGGAGGAAAGTGTGCCATTGGCATCCAGAGGGTGGAGGCCAGGGATATTGCTAAACGCCCCACAATGCATAGGACAGCCCCTCCGCCAGAGAACTAGCCAGCCCCAGATGTTATCAGAGCACTGGACTGAGAGCTTCTACAAGGCAAAGACCGTGTCTGAATTCTTCACCACTGCGCTCTCGGCATCGAACACTGTGCTTGCTGGCCATGTGTGTGAGCGCAGTAAAACCTCATCCTCCACCTGGATGATGGCAGTGGTCTCCTGCCTGAGCCCCCCAGCTTCTGCCCTTGTCAATGCTTGTGCACAGAAACACCGTCACAGACACACCTGGGTATCTAGCGATCCTCCTAAAACAAGTCTTATCCCTCCTCTGCTCAAAATCCATCAATAGGGGAAGCCGGGATGGCTCAGCAGGTTAAGTGCTTGCTTTGCAGCCCCGGGAACCGAGGATCTTGGCCTGTGTGCTGAACTGGGGTGGGTTTCCCAAGCGGGAGTCCCCCGGCCCAGTTCTCACCCTGCGCAGCCCCCATCCACCTGTGTGAAACAAAACCATGTTGAGAACTGATAACCTACAACTATGGAAACTGCTCTGGGCTCTCCCCCTTCTCTCTGTCTCTGTCTCTCTCAAAAATAAAATAAAATACCGGTAAACCTTTTAAAAAAAACCAAACCCATCAATAGCCCCCACTTCACCCAGACTAAAAACTCAGGTGCACAAAGATGGCCGTAGAGATGCAAATTTCATTCCCTGGAATGCAGTAGATTATTAACTTGTGGATATTGACAAGTTTTGCCAGTTTTTGCATCTATTTGTAAATTCCTGTTGGCATTCCTTGTATGTGCAGTACTTTGACTCCACCTGTGAATCGGTTATAACCTCTTACAAGTTAGATAAACTTTCTGATGTGTTCATTTTATATGCGTATGTCGCTGTTTAGAATAAATTATTCTGAGGGGATGGCGGGACAGCTCAGTGGTTGAGCACTTGCCTCATGATGGCGAGATCCAGGGTTTGATTCCCGGGCCCAGCCCACACAGACCCAAATGTTGAACTGTAGAGCAACTGGTAACTGCCAAGATGGATCGGCTGTGAAGGTTCTCACCTCCCATGCGGGAGGCCCCTGGTTCAGTTCCCACCCTGTGTGGCTCCACGTCCACCTGTGTGGCATGAAACCATGTCACAGCTAATAATGTGCAACTATAGAGACTGCTCTGGGCCCTCCCCCCTTCTCTCTCGCTCTCTCTTTCTGTTTCTCACCTCAAACAATAAAATAAATCATATATATATACATATATATATTTTGAACAGTAATTTTCTGTTCTATTTTAAACAGTAATTTTCTTATATATTTTATTTTATTTATTTATTTTTATTTTTTTGACAGAGAGATACAGAGACAGAGACAGAGAGAGAACTGAACTGGGGGAGCTCCCAGTTCAGCATATGGTTCCACACGGGCCAGGGCCGGGGCCGGGATTCGATCCCCGGTCCCTGGCGCAGCAAAGTGAGCGCTTAACCCACTGAGCCATCCCGGCTTCCCCAGTAATTTTCTTAAAGAAAAGAAGTCATCATTGACTTCCAAGAAGCAACTCCAACAGGCTAGTTAGTCCTGGGTCCACTGTTCCTTGACTTCTTGCTAATGTTTGATGATAGATACTTCTGGGTTTCTAGATAGGCTGACCAGCCGTGCCATTTGAAATGGGACCACACCATTGTTTTCTGTCTGGTCAGACTATCCAATAAGGCTTTGTGACATCTGATGGAGCTGAAGGAGATGGAGCTTTCCAAGTGAAGGGAGCAGCAAGTACAAGGGCCCTGAGGCAGGTTTGAGCTTGGGAGCTCGGTGTTTCAGAGAAACTGAAAAAGACCAAAGGTGGTTCCAAATCAAAGCCAGTGAATGAGAGGCAGAGGGCCTGAAATGGACACAGTCAGAAACAAGTTCACTATTTCTTCCACCACTTTTCCATCACTCAGATTCCAAATAGTCCAGAATAGAGATGGCGGGATGGCTCAGCGGGTTGAGCATTTGCTTTGCAGCCCTGAGGTCTGAGGATCGAGTCCCAGCTCCAGCCTGTGCTGAACTGTGGTGTGCTTCGCAGGTGTGTGTGTGTGGGGGGGGGGCCCTCCAGTTCAGTTCCTGCTGGAGAGAGCTTCCATGTAGGAAGCCCCCAGTTGGGCCCCAGCTCACAAGGGTGTGCCTCCCATGCAGAGGCCCCTGGCCTGGTGTCTGCCCTGCACAGCTCTACACCCACCTGTGTGGAATGAAACTATGTCAAAAAACTAATGAGGTACAACTATGAAGACTGCTTTGGGCCCTCCCCCTTCTCTCTCTCTGTCTCTCTCTGTCAAACAATAAAATAAATCTTTAAAAATATATATTCCAGAATATTCTTTACCTTTCCACCCTCCTTCCTCCACATGTAGTCCACACAGTCTCTGATTCTATTCCAAATGAGAGAGAGCCCCATGGAATGCTAATGGAGTGCATGTATGCTCAGGACCAAGCTAATGGAGACTACGTCTGCCAGTGCCTCGCTGCAGAAGGCCAAGTAATTGTGATGACTCTGCACCTGGGTTTCCACCTACAAAATAGGAATACCACTTCCTATCTCATAAGGTTGGACTGCAGAGCAAATGAAGTCAGGGATTTGAAAACACCTGCCACAAACAAAGTAAGCAAAACAAATGTTGGCTATGATCGCTTTCACTGCAGTTTTCAAAAAACCTTCAGCAATTCTCCATTAATGAAATGCAACCCTGACTCCCCTCAATGCCCCCATCAGGACCCCTTTTTCTGATGCCATACCTGACTTTCCCACCTCCTCTCCCTCTATTTTTCCTGGAAGCTGGATGGCTCACCTGTTCACAATGGTTCATTCTCCTTGCAGCCCCTGGCTGGAATAACAACCACCCTTCAAGTCCTAGGGGCCACCTCATGTCCAGAGCGTCTTTCCTGATTTCTCACCTGGGAGGTTCCTGGGCTTCTAATTCCTCCACCACCTGACACGCAAGCCCTGCCTATGTGACTGCTCAGACTCCCTACCAGCCACCTCTGCCACCTTGCTCTTCACTTTTGTGTGTCTCTCTTTTGCCCTTGCAGTTTGTAGGTATTTGTACCTTGCTCTCAAGCTCCCCTGCTGGGTTATAAATCCCAAGACCGCGGAACAAGGCAAACCCCTACATCTCACCTTGTTTCAGCCAGCGGTTCCACTGGGCTCCCATCCTGGGCAACAGAATCACCCTTCAGCCGGTTGCTTCAAACTTGCACCCTCGACTCCCCACTTTCGCTCAGAACATTCATTCAAACCAGTATCAAGCCTGGGGACCTGCCTTCCACGTGTATTCTGTTTATCCCCAGTCCCTTCCATCTGCGCCCGGCTATGGTCTCTCCCCAGGGTTTCCCAACCCTCCACCTCCTTCACTTTAGCATCACCTGGGGATTCTGCTGGAGTGCATGTTACCTCTGAGGGGACTGCCCTGGGCAGTCAGGGGTAAGAATCCTCTTCTAACACTCTCCTGCCTCCCCTCCTGCCCTCTCTGGGCTCTTCCCCACACTACAGCCAGAGGGACCCTGTTAACAAGATGTCACCTGCCTGCTCAAAACCTTCTCTGGACAGCACTATTCACAATAGCCAAAAGTTGGAAATCACCCAATTGTCCATCAAGGGATGAATGAATAAACAAAATGGGGAAAGCCGGGACGGCTCAGCGGGTTGAGCGCTCGCTTTGAGGCCATGAGGACCGAGGATCGAATCCCGGCTCCGGCCCAGGCAGGACCCACATGCTGAACTGGGGAGTTCCCACAGTTCGGTTCTCTAACTGTCTCTGTCTCTGTCTCTCTCTCTATCTGTCAAAAAGTAAAATAGAAATAACTATGCACT
>PVKE010013034.1:0-37270 GCA_004027555.1 Craseonycteris thonglongyai
CACCTTTGCTCTTGAATCTCTGTAAATCCCTAAACAGAACGGCCTGCTCATTATATGTTTTTTCCAGGAGCAGGAACCAGGGTTTGCCAAAGCCAGGGTTCCCCTGTCCTCCACTTCTGTGAACCACGCGCACACACACACACACCCCTGCTGCCCTCCCCCTCCCCACCCCCATCACATGTTCAGAAGTCCTTGGTAGAACATCCCGCCGCCACCCCAGGGACCAGCAGGTGGGACCTGTTATTTTGGATCCATTACTAGAGCTCTAAGGTGCTCAGAGATGATCAGCACCTATTTCAACTTCCACCAGGGAGGGGGGGGACTGGGAACAGCATGTGTCTCTGGCATGGGGACCAGTGTCCACCTCCCCAAGCTGCCAGGTACCCCCACCCCAGGGACAGGTGAGGAGGGCTTTCTGGGGGCCAGGGACCCCACACCTCTGCAGCCTCAGATTTCCCTGCCATGGCTGATTTGAATAATTCAGCAGTGCCAGGTCTCCTGGGCACCATTGTCTTGAGTGAAGGCAAATCAGTCACCGGCTCCTGTTCCGAGGGCCCCTGCCTGCTGCCTTTTCTGTAAATCAGGATTAATGAGATGGTGAGGGGGAGGGCCCAGCCCTGGGCAGAGATGCTGGCAGCCAGCTCTGTGAGCAGCGGGCCTCAGAAGTGGCTCCTGTCTCCATGTCCTCGGGCGGTCTGCGGTGGCAGTCAGCAGCCTGCTGATAACTAGGTATCACCCCGCCTGCCAGAGCCCGCCTCACCTCTCTACCGGCCCCATGGCTCTGGGAGAAAGAGAAAGGGGGGGGGCTGTCTGCTAGCAAGCCTCGCACCCCACCCCTGGCAGCCAGAGACTGCAGGCTACACCCAAGAGCCACACGGAAGCTCCTCCCAGCCCAGGGCTGGCAGCCGGCTCTGCAGACTCCCAGATAGCAAGCGGCTCCTGCCTGGCTTTTTGACAGCTGCCACTCACACGGGGCCCCAAAGACAATGTCCTGGTGCCTCTCATGAGTGGTGTCTCCCTCTCCCTCCACCTCCCTTGCAGTGGTTACAGCCCGTGAGCTCTGGTGACTCCAGGTATATGCTGTGTGACCTTGGGCAAGTCACTTAGCCTCTCTGAGTCTCAATTGCCACATCTAGAGAGTGAAGATAAAACAGTGACTCGCCCCCACAGGATGCTGACAGGGTTCCAAGTTACACAGACTTGTAAATCCTTACCTCCGGATGATGGTCCCACCCACAATCGCATGGGATGGTATTGTGTAAGTGTTAGTGTCATCATTAAGTGTGGCCCATGACCCAGGCCACGTCACAAACTGTCACCTATCCACAGCAAGGTACATACAAAGAAAGAGTATTTTGAAACTTGTATAGTACTTTGACAGTCATTTTATATCTATTGCATCTAGTAATAAAAAAGCAGGGGCTTGAATTTTATATGGTTTTACTTTTCATTTACCTTTTCTAAAATGTGTTTTTTATAGTATTTTATAAAAGTGTCATTCTGCAATAGATTGGAAATGAAAAAGAAAAATACCATTCCTCAGCATTGGTAGGGGGAGAAGCCGCGTGTGGACAAACTCTGACATCCCGTGAGTCCCTGGGGATCTTGTTAAAAACAGATTCTGGTTCATAGGCCGAGGTGGGCCTGAGAGTCTGAGTTTCTAACAGGGGCCAAGGCGATACCAACAACGCTGGTCCAGGGACAGCACTAGTGAGGGGAGCACCTGGCAGACGCCTTGTCCCCTCCCTGGCCCAACTGCACTCCCTCCGACCCCTCCGACCCCCACAGATGCTGCCTCCGAATCTTCCTGCAGCTATGAACTCACCGAGGCTGCTGGACACACAGGTTACAGAGTCCAGACCCCAGACCATGTCAGAGGTATTTATCAGGAGTCCCAACAGCAGCAGCAGCTGACACCTAACTTGTGTCAACACCTAACTAGGTGCCAGGCTGTGTGTGTGAGACAGTGTGGTGTCCTGCGTGAGAATGCCAGCTCGTCTCTCTGCAAGTCTTTGAGACCACGCGTGCCATTCTGGAGCACAGTGTCACTGTCAGCACTCAGTCAGTGGTAGCCACACTTTCTCCTCACAGAGACTCCATAAGATAAAGGTGTATCTGTTAGCTACTGCTGCGTAACAAGCCAACCCCAAACCTAATGGCTTAAAACACTATCCATTTATCCACTGTTGCCCAGGAGTCTACGCGTCAGATGGATCTTCCACTTTGGGAGGGTCTGTCTTGGCAGATATTGGCTGGCTCATTTATGCATCTGTTGTCACCTGGGTGCCAGGTGTTTTAGAAGGACCTCCGCGGGAAGAGCCCATGTCTACTCCATGTGCCTCTCATCCTCCAATAGGCTAGCCTGAGCTTCTTCTTAAGGAACCAGGGAACAGAATGAACAAAGCTTCTTGAGAATGAGGCTCGAGATTGACATCCTCACTTTCACCACATTCTTTTGGCCAAAATAAGTCACACAGACAGCCCAGAATCAGGAGGTGGGGAAAAAAAGGAGACCTCACCTCGAGATGGAAGGAGCCATAAAGTCACATTGCAAAGGACATGAACCCAAGGACAGGGGGCGACGCAGGGTTGTTTTCATTGGCTTCTCCTTACCCCTCTTTGGAGAGGAAGCTGCAGGTGAGAAAGGTTCCGAGACTTGCCCAAGGTCAGACAGCAGCCAGAAAGGGACAGAGCTGAGCTCTGCCGACTCTGGGAACTGCGCTCTTAACCCCTCTTCCGGACACTTCTCCATGTGCAAATAGAAAAAAAACAATGCATGCTGGTAACTCGCTTCACCCAAGGAAGGGGATTGTCAAATATTTTGACATCTGCAGGAGAGGCTCTGTTGGCATGGGCTCCTAGGCCCGCCCCTGCCCTCTAATCACACGCCTGCTTCCCATCACGGGCTCGCCCCGCCTCTCCTGAGCCTTGCAGCTTCAGGCGATTTATCTTTCCCTCTTTTTTTTAATGGTCTCTTTAACACAAGGGTTTTCTAACGAGACACATTGAAGGACTTGGGCGTCACACAGAGCTCCTGTGTGCTCACGGGAGGGGGTGCAGCGAGGAGCCAAAGGGAGCCCAGAGAAGAGACATGCACCCGCTGAGCTGCCACCTGAATTCCAGAATGGGGCAATTATATACCTGCGGGGACCCTATTTGCCCACCGGGGGGAAAGGGCGTTCCTGGCCCCGAACATCAAGTGGCTCTTGACTTGGCTTCCTTGGACTCCCACGGTCCTGACAATACCTGTGGAAGCCCTTTGGGATGAGTTAGTGATCGTCCAGGTAGTCTAGAGACCCAGGCAGTCAACAGGTACAGCTTGCCTTTTCTGTCATTGAGAAGGATTTCTATACAAGCCTGTGTCCTGTCAGGTCAGCTGACCCTTTCCTCGGGGCTGGTCTAAATCCTGGAGAGATTACTGTGAGCCAACCACAGTGGATCGGTTAGCAACGGCCGCCTTGGAAATTAACCAGAACGTAGTAGCTTCAAAGGACCATGAACATTTATTATGTCATGTGGTCGTGTGATCTCTGTGGGTCAGAAATTCATGAGCAGCTTAGCTGGGTTGGCCTGGCTCCAGGTGTCTCATGAGCTGGAGCTGGTGGCAGGTATAAGCTGGGGCTGCAGGCTCATCTGAAGGCTTGACTGGGGCTGGGGACTCCACTTGCAAGGTGGTCCCCTCACATCCTGCCAAGTTAGTGCTAGCTGGTGGCCGGGGTGGTTGGGGTAGGGCTCAAGTCTTTCCACAGGGGTGTGATCTAATAAAAAATATGACCTGGGTTTCCAGTGGGGAGTCTAGTTTCCAGGAAAATGAACCACTTGATTAGAGGGTTGGAGCTTTCAGTTCTATCCCCCAAGCAGGGGACAGGGGCTGAAGGTGGAATCAGTTGAATTGCCAGTGGCCAGTGACCTAATCCGTCAGGAGCAAGTAATAAGCCTTTATCAAAAGCCACAAGGAGAAGCTTCAGGAGTTCCTGAAACACAGGGAGATTTGGGGAGAGTGGTATGTGTGGAGAGGGCCTGGAAGCTCTGCTTGCCTTTCCCACACCTGCCTGCTGCATCTCTTCCATCTAACCGTGCCGAGTTATAGCCTTCACAGTAAACCAGTGATCTCGTAAGCAAATGCGTTTCCTGAGTTCTGTGAGCCGCTCATGCAAATAGTCAAAGCTAAGGACGGGGTCATGGGAACCTCTGATTTATAGCCAAGTTGCTCTCTGAACTGGGAGCGGGAAGGTGGGGGAGGCTGCAATGACCCTTCCTTACCCGGTGGGGTCTGATGCCAGGTAGAGAGTGTCAGAACTGAGTTGCACTGCAGGACACCTAGCTGATGTCAAAACCCATGACATGGGGAAAACCCGCCCCTCGTACACACAGACACACACTGGATGCAGCACTGTTATTGGGTCTCTCCACTGAGCTGCTCAGCTGCCCTGAAATTACACACCAGGCGGCCTTTTGCTTCACCCACAAGCGAATCTGACCCTCAAGGGGAGGAGGACCAAATATGGAGGGCAAGAGAAGCAGACGGACTTACGGAGAGCAGCAGGAAGGGGGAAATCTGAGCCATCCATTGCCCCATCCCACCACTCCAGGAGGTTATTAAGTTTGAACTCCTAATGAAGAACAGACGGGAAGTAGAAGCAAATCAAAGATCAAAATATGCTTGCCATGTTTCTCACCTAAATGAAAACATTGTCAGGAACAACTGCTTGCCTTTTGCGAGGTGTCACATGCATGATGTGGGATCCCCCGAGTCCGCTAAGGGTGTTTCCTCTCGTGGGTCTGGGCAGACAGTGATCTGTGTGCTGTCATGTGAAGGTAGTCACCCCACCAGGTCTTCCCCAGCTGAGGGTCCGCCATCTGAGCAATGACAGACACAGATTTTGGTGTCTTGCAAGCCTGAGTTCAAATTTCGGGTCTGCCATTATTTGTGTGAGTTTAGGCAAGTTACCGTATTCAACTTCCCTGGGCCTCAGTTTCCTCGTCTGTGAGAATCTTTAATGATTTAAACAATTAATGTAATGAATGGTCTTATGATACCCGCTTTAAAAAAAAAAGACATGACTGTTGTACCACAAAATGGCACCATGTTCACCACATCCATCCTTCCTGGACACGCTCTCCCATCCCCCTTCTGCGTGGGTGACGTCACGAGACTGACCCTACGGACATGATCACCTCCAAGCCAAGGCGGTTTATGCTTCCTCTCATGCCCTGCAAAAGAGGAGGCCTCATGGTGAGACTCAGAAACACAGCTCTATGGAGCCTGGGTCCCTGAGTCACCACATGGGTCACAGCTGCCCTGGCCCACAGGGGACTTCACAGTGGGGGGTGGGGGGGATTTTTTTTTTTTTTTTTTTTTCTGGCCACAAGTTTATTCAACGCAAAATAGTCCCTCCAACTTTACTGAGGTGGTTGACCACGTCCACGACCAAATCCGCCTCTAAATTGGAATTCGGTTGCTGACCCAGCCCGGGCCTCTGCTTTCTTGTCGGCACCAGGAGGCACAGCGCTCCGCCTGTAGGTGTCTCTGTCAGCTTCCCCTCGTGTGAGTCTTGCAGGTCGCTCACCTTCCAGACCTTTGGGCCTTGGTCTGCCAGTCTCAGGCCGGCTGCGGTGCAAAGTGGCAGGCACAATTTCAGGGGGCAGATGGAGATAATCACGCAGATACTGGATACCCTCCTTGGTAAGGTACCAATAGAAATGTCTCCAGGCAAACTGTTCCTTCACATAGCCTCGTGATTTGAGAGACTGCATGGCCTTCATGACATGGAGATTAGGCACATTCTTGTCTGCCAGCTCCGGGTGTTTAGGCATGTGAACATCCTTCTTGGCCACCATCACTCCCTCTTTAAAAAGGAGTTCAGAAATGGCAATCCGGTTCTTCTTGGGCATCAACATCGCGACAAGTCCTAGGTCCGGAGCCGGAGCTAGAAAGAAAGGGGCATGCGCGGCGTCTCTTCAGGCCTGCCTTCGGAGTTGTTTTTTTTTTTGCTTATGAAGTTGGAGGGTTTTTTATTACAATAGCCCAGCTTATCCTAATTCAGCATTCATTGTTCTTATTGTTATGCTGTGTCTAAAAGGCCCCCATTCAGATTCAAATAAGTAATGAGACTGTTAACTGACTCTCGGACCCACATGGAGACTATGGATCGCTTTAGCCGGATCCCTGGTAGGGCGCAGGGGCTGATCTGGCCGGTTAGTGTGGAGGGAAGGGGAGAGAAAGGGTTTATCATAGAGAACCATGGGAGCGGTCTGAACTCAATGGTTTTAGAGGACGCTCGTCCTCTCAGATCAAACATACGAAGTTTGCTTTATTCCATTGTGGCTCCTCATCCCCCACACCGTCCTCAGACCCCCCACCTTTCACCACCTGGCTCCTCTCACAGTCCTGACCACACACTGGCCCCATGCCTGACGGCAGGTGTGCCTATCCTGGTTTTGACCTTGGACTCAGGCGATACATGAGACCGCACCTCAGTCAGTGTCTCTCACCCTGGTACCCTGCCTTGGTACCTACCAGTGTCTCACAAGAGGAGTTTGGACACACTGATTCAAAAAAAAAAGATCTTTCTTGGAATAACTGAGCCAAAAAGTGCATATCCCAGAATTGTCATGTCTAGAATCAAAGAAATGCAAAATCAAAGCACTAGAGAAGTGGAGGATAGACTGCTAAGGCATCAAAGAATACTAAAACCAATGAATCATAAGAAGCCCCACAGAACTATAGATCCCCGCTGAGCCTAAGTGGCCATTTGGCATGTGGGACCTGCTCCACCTACAGGCAGCTATTTGCATGTGGGCTCTGGGCTGGAGGAGGAGCAAGACTCGATCTCAGGATCCAGAAAGATGGACGATAAAGCGGGACAGTGTCTGACGTCTCTGGTTCCTATAACCCGCACCCCCTCCCCAAAGGACCTCTGCAACCTCTTCCCTGAAGCTATGCTATCTCTTAGCAAATATGAATCAAGCTCCTCTGAACCCTCTTCTTGGCTCAGCCTGGACCTTGGCCCCCATCCTTGCTGGGTGTGCATTGCATGGTTGTATCAGTTGAAAGAGAACCACCCCCCTCCCCCGACATTGAGCGCCCTGGACAACCTTAGCGAGAATCCTGTTACGTCATCGGCAGCCAGAACACCCCTACCCTCCATGTCTGCCTCCCTTAATGATGCCCCATCCACCGCCTTCACTGCCACCTGCCCCTTGGCTATAAATCCCCACTGGTTCTTTCCCTCTTCTATCAGCACAGACCTGAATAGTCTTCCTTGCTGTTTTAACAAGTGACCGAATCATTTTTTCTTTAACATGGCACAGAGTTAAACGTGGGGCATGTGGACCCTTTTTTTTCCAAAGAAAATCCAGTAAGTAAAATGGGCAGAGTTGCTCAGGTCAAAAGCTGGCCATGTGCTTGAGGTCCTCTGTGCACCTCATTATCGGCCGCTGGGTAGACCTCCCACTCCTAGGGGACCCCAAGCATGGCTGGGGAGTGGAGCGAGCACTGGGCTGTGAGCTGGGCTGCTGGCATCACACCCTATCGACACGCCCTTCCATTTGTCCCCTGTGTCACTCGGGCTGGAAGCCTGAGAACTACATTGCCCTGACTCCCTTGCCAGCTGAGTTTCAGTTCCGGTTCTCCCCACGTGCCGTGCTCCCAGGAGAGCCGGAAGGCGGGAGAGAAGAAGGAAGTGAAATCGTTCCCACAGCAGTGGGTACATGCCTGGACTTGGGCCGAAGGGACACACGAGGTTCTTCCAGCATCTTCTGGGCACGCTCTGATAAGTCACCCACCTTGGTGCTGTGGGTCGCTGAGCACATCAGTAGGAGTGCCCTGTGATGGCCAGGCTGCCGGTTTTTCTAGCGGCTGCAGCAGCAGCCAGGTCGCCCAACCCTTTTCTTTTTTTTTTTTAATTTAATTTTTTTTTTTTTTTATTTACTTATTTTTGACAGAGAGAGAGAGAGAGAGACAACTGAACTGGGGGAAATCACCAGTTTAGCATATGGTTCCGCACGGGCCGGGGCCGGGATTTGATCCCCGGTCCCTGGTGCTGCAAAGTGAGCACTTAACCCACTGAGCCATCCCGGCTTCCCCCCAACCCTTTTCTAAGCACTGAAAACACCTCTGATAAATGTCTTCCTGCCTAAAATACCCAGAGGGGGCTCTGTTTTCCTTATGCATCCCAAAATAGTCTGGAGAGAGGGAAGAAGGGAGGAAGAGAGGGAGGGAGGCAGGGAGGAAGGCAGGTAACCACTTTCCCTGCTCTAAGCCTCAGTTTTCCTCATCTGTAAAATGGGGCCAATCATGTCTCCTCTGCAGAATTGCTGCAGTCAATGTGGCTGCCGGCACATCGTAAGCGCTCACATTCTCGCTCTCCCTGAGTGTGGGGAGCTCAGGTCCAAGGTTATAGTGGGGCACCTGGGTCTTGAACCCAGGACTCCCAAAGTTCAATCCTGAGCCTTGACTGCAGAAGAAGGTATTGCCCTGCATTCTTGCCAGTTGTCCCTGGAAAATATTTCCATCGTAATTCCTTAGGCTTCAGACGAATATTCAAGTTGCTGACAGCCAGCTTGCCACCATGCCGATTTGTAATATTGATGAATCAGGTACCAGGCCTGGCGCTGGCTGTGGGGACAAGTGCCGGGAATATTTATGAGCTGCGTTGCCGCTCCCTGATGGCATACTGCCCCTCTACAGGGTGATTATGCTACCGCACGTGACTTGTTCCCACCGGATCATGCGATGCCACCCACACATCCCAACTGGACAGAGAGCCCTCTGCCTAGAACTAGATCACAGGCCATGAGGACTGTTAGCTTGTCATTAGTGCACAGAGGGACATCATGGGACAACTAAAGGACCTGCACTCCTCCAACATGGAGGAGGAGGCGTTCTTCACTCTCCTCCTCAGAGCTCCAATCAGAAGCAAGCAGCTTCTGTTCAAACCAATTGAACAAAGCCACATTTGGCTAACCCCCACCCCCAAGACCTGACCTGGACATGCTGGGAACCAGGGACATTTTTCTCGCTAAATATCTTCTCCTCAGAGCGAGATGGCCGGCCTGTCCTTGTGTCTGGAAAAAGCTTGTCTGTGAGATGATGAGTTGTCATGTGGTCTTCTGGTTAAACATTTATACTGCAGCGTCGGTGGATAAATAGATCCATACATGTGTCTGCATGATTAAGATTAAATATTAAGAAGAGGCACAGGCAGGGCTGTGGTCGCCCTGAATGGAATGAAAGCCGGAGCCCACGTGTTGACTCTGAGTGGGAATGAAGGGGAAGTCACTGGGAGCCTCACGGGTGACCCAGGGCCAGTCTGGTCAGATGGTCAGAGACGGCCCTGGTGAAAGTGACCCTCATGGCCCTGAATAAACACAATGGTCGTTTCTCTTCTCCCCTCCTTTTGTCTCTTTCCTCGTCCCTTCTTTCTCCTCCCTCCAGAGCTCACTTGGGCCGATTTCTCTTCCTGTCTACGCGACACCACTCCAAATCTGACTGCATTTACGATTTTTATGCGATCGGGTTTTACGAGCTGACTTGCTCAACGTGGCACGAGTTGCCGAATAAGTCAGAGGCCCGGCAGAGACTTGAATGGAAATGATTCTAATTATGTGTGATCATTTTTGCATTCTAACATAAAACAATGTTACCACCAAAAAAAAAAAAAAATCCCATTACAATGCTTAAAAGACAAATCATTGAGCAAGTCCTTTCCTTTATTACTTTATTAGACAATTTACAAGGCAACATTTTAAACGTTGGGATCGGGTGATGGCCCAAGGCTATCCAACTGTAAGCTGCACTAAGAAAAGGGAGTTCATCTCTTGTCATTAGTCAGAAAGTCAAATGCAATCATAGGGACTCCAATTGGCTTGTCAAATTAGCCACTGTTCCAAATCATTAGCACGGCAGAGCATTGCAGACGAAGAGAAGAGGGGCCCAGCTCTGGACAGAAGGGTTTAGCCATCACCCAAGATGTTTCAGGACCCCTCATCCAACCAGAAGCCACATATCCCAGATCCTTTCTCAGAGACACCCCCTGCTGGAGGAAAGATTATACCGTCCTGTTCTAGGCTGAGCAGCCATGGTCTGGCCCGGGAAACAAGAGTAGACAAGATCCATGGCACGTCCTCAACAGAATCTTGAAGAGACAGTGCGTGCTTCTCTGTGTCTCTGTTCTCTCTGCCTCCAGACCAGAAGCTGCTTCAGTGACCCAAGTTGCAGGTCAAAGCCATTAGAAGCAGAGCAGGAGCCAGTGTGGAATGTGATGGACGTGACGGAAGTGTAAATGACATACATGCAATGTGAGGGGAAAATAAACCTTTATATTTTTAAAAGGTGACTAACTGTCCTCGTTTCCCAAGGCCTAAGAGGGCTCTGGTTTTAAAACGAGGACAGTCCCAAACAAATGAGGGATTTCCTGGAATGCAGGACTTTTAGTACCAAAAAAAAAAATCCTAAGAAAACCAGGACAGGTCTTATCTTTGGAAGCCACTGTGATTTTTGGAGCTGTGTGTTGCCTCCAGGTGGACTTAGCTATACTAGGCTGACGCTAATGGGCTGAAGGTCTGTGTCCCTGCAGAAGTCAGGTGTTGAAGCTCTGACCCCAGTGTGGTGGTACTTGGAGATGGGGCCTCTAAGGAGGTAAGGAGGTGGGATTAGTGTTTTATGAAAGAAAACATCGGAGAGGGCTCTGTCCCCCTCTCTCTCCCTGTGTGCACACAAAGAACTGGTCATCTGAGCATGCAACAACAAGGCAGAAGTCTGCAGCCCAAGAGGGGATCCTGCTGGCACCTGGATTTTGGACTTCCAGCCCCCAGGACGGTGACATAATGAAGTCTGTTGTTTAAGTCTCCCAGTCTGTGCCACTTTGTTGCGGTGGCCCAAGCTGCCTGAGACAGGGACTGACACGCCCTCGCTTTGCAAATAAAGAAACCAAAGTTCAGAGAGTCCCAGCGCCTTGATCAGGTCGTGGAGCGTGAGGGCAGCATGGAGGTTCTGAAATCAAAGCAGGTTTTGTTTTCTGGTGGTGATGGTTACTTTCCTGTGTCAACTGGACTAAGCCAAGGGAGACCCAGACAGCTGGTAAAACATTATCTCTGGGCGTGACTGTGAGGGTGTTTCTAGCAGAGGTGGGCATTTGACTCAAAAGGCCAGTGAAGGGGGAACTCGCTCTCCGTCGCCTTGGGCTGGGCACCCATCTCCTGCTCTTGGATGTCGGCGCTCCTAGTTCTGGGGCTTCAGACTTGGACCAGGACTTACACCCTTGGCTGCCCTGGTTCTCAGGCCTTCTGGTTTGGACCGGAACTACACTGCTGGCTTTCCTGGGCCTCCAGCCTACAGACAGCTCAGCCTTCGATCACGTGAGCCAATCCCGCATGAGACATCCCTGTCTCCACATCTATGTCCTACGGGTCCTGTTTCTCTAGAGAGCACTGATTCTGCTGATGACTGACTCTGCTCCCTTGAGCAAGTATGACAGGTGGGTCCCCAGCAAGGAGAGTCTGAGACAGCTTAGAACACAGGGTGTTCAGTAGGAAGTGCTCTTGAGATCAAAACCCATGGAAGAGAAGTTGAGCTCTGAGGAAAGTCCAACAAAGGTCTCAGTGGACGCGCTGGGGACTTGGGGGCGGGGATGACCCTTCAGAGCCGTGTCAAGTCGAAACAAGGGGTCAGGCCTTTATCCTCTGGCATTTAGCCATCATGGGATGCAGGCTGCCCGCAGAAGGGTGTGAGCTTGAAGGTGACCCCCCCCATCAAGCCACCACTCTGGCAGATAAGGCCTTCCTTCCCAATAGGGGGTCTGGGCTGTGAATCATAGCCTCTAATACATGGTAGTTACTTAAACACTGAACCTCAAGCTTCAGCCACCATGGGGCGGACAGTACACATAGATGGCTAACACCGTGGAGATCGTTTGTCGCTTCTCACTATATGCCAGGCCCGATTAAGAGCTTCCCAGGCACTTCCACTCATTGAGATGTTTGAGGATTAAATGCCTTACAGCATGTAGAATGCTTAGAACAGAGCCTGGTGTACCGTCAGCGACATATTGTGACAATGAGAGTTCATATTAACTATCCTGCATTTGCCCAGCTGCATCCATCTCTTCACTGGCCTCCAGGTCTAAGCTCCCACCTCTTCCCCTCAGGGCAGCCAGACGGGTCTCTCAAAAAAGGCCAGTATTGCTAGGTCACTCCCCTGCTCTAAATCCCCCCATAGATCCCTACTACCTTCTAGATAAAGCCCAAGTTCCTGACCATGACTTCTACGGCTTTTGCTGCTCCCTCCCCCTCTCATCCTCATGACCAGGTGTACTGGTGGCTCCCTATAAAACATGGTACTTCTGAGCCTTTGCACATGCCCTTCCACCCCCCTGGAATGCCCATGTGGTCCTCTCCCCCACTTGGTGAATTCCAACCTGTTTTTCAAGACTCAGCTCCTGTATCACCTCCTCCAGGAAGCCTTCCCTGCCTCCCAGGCTGATCAGCCACTTCCCTCTGGGTGCCCCCGTCACCCTATCTAGATTCTGACTATCCATGTGTGAGACTGCCAGCCCCATGAGACTCCGAATTCCATAAGGCTGAGGCAGCAAGAAGACTTTTGGTTTCTGAGAGCACTGCTCTTTTTTAAATATTTGAATCGGCGCCCCTCACCCCAGCCAGGCCGGGCACGCAGTAAGTGGTCAGTAAACACTCGCTGGATGAATGACTGTGTGGCCCAGCCCTATCAAAGGATAAGCGTGGGAATGAGGAATCATATCCCTGCGTCTCAATGGAACCTACCTAGAAATTCAATTTGAAATCCCTGAAAATTGGTTGCAAATTTACTACCCCCTAGAGATGTAGATGAGCAAAACCAGGCAAATGGCTTCTATTGTCATCAGTAATGGCTGTTGTGTTTTGAATAAGCATTTTTATAACTGCTGACTGGGCCAGGTGCCCTCAAGGCTTGGCAGCGGGAGGGACGGCCTTCCACTGCCCCTCCTGCCTGGCCGGCTGGGTGGGACCCTGGGAGAGTCACGTTTGGACTCGAACCCCAGATTCTTCCCCTGTGAAGGGAGGGATGGGAATGAGCTGGGTTCTAATGCACGGACTTCCCACTCCAAACAAGCAAACAAAACAAACAAACATCGTTTCCACAGCTCTTCTGCTCGTCAGTCTGAGACTGCCATCAGCTCCTGAGACCGCGCGCTTCGGGTTTGAACGCCTGCAAGCGGCACTCAAGGCCCGCACCGTCAGTGTCACCTCCGCTCCGGGGCCACATGGTGCGCCCCCTGCAGGCCCAGGGACATACTTCACTTCCCATCACCCTTGGTCCACACTTCCTTGGGGGTTCCCACTTCTAGCTATTATTCCTCCTCCCCTCCCCTCTCCCTTGCACTCTGGGTACTATGTGCCCCCAAAACACTGCACAAGGCATATTGCATTATGGATTGAACTGGGTCCCCCAAAAGGATGTTGAAGTCCTAACCCTGTGTACCTGGGAGTGTGGCCTTATTTGGAAATAAGGTTTGTGCAGATGGTCAAGTGAAGATGAGGTGGCGCGGGCGGGCCTTAATCCAATAGAACTGTGTCCTTATCAAAAGGGGAAACTTGGATTCAAAGCGACATGCACAGAGGAAGATGATGGCAAGACAGAAGAGAAGGCCTTCTACCAGCCGGGGGACACTAGGGTCACCAGAAGCTAGGAGAGCCATGGGACAGGCCTCCATGTGCACGTGACATCAACCCACCTGTCCATATGCCCGGGGGCCCGGGTTCCAGGCCCAGCTCTACATGGACTCACTGTGTGTCCCTGGATAGGTCACTCCCCTCAGTATCCTTGCTGTGGACTGAATGTTTGTACCTCTGTGTCCCCCCATGTTGTATTAACGTTGAGTCCTCATGCAAACACCACAAGGCAGGAACTATTACTCCACTTTATAGAAAAAGAAACTGAGGCTCACAGAGGCCAAGTCCCCAACCAAGTGCAGCCAGCAAGGAAGTTGTGGATGTGGATTTGAACCCAGAGCCGTCTGTCTCCCCTGACACCACTATCACCCGTGTGTCCAGGGTGTCTCCACGTGAAGTCACAGGGACAAGAGTGTGTGGCAAATCAGGGGCTCCGGGTGCAGTCCTGGATGCTGGTGACCTCCTCACACCAAAACAGCCACAGCTTGGAGAGGGGGCTAAGTTTAAAGCTCCACCCTCACCTCAGGAGACAACATCCATCCACCCCCCAGCAGGCGGGAGCTGAGCGCCTGCTAGGAGCCAGGCCCTGGAGTTCACAGGGAAAAGCAAAAGGCAGGAAAAGAATTTTCTAGAAGGATGCCGGAGAGGTGTGAGGCAGCACCCCTGAGAAATGGGAGATGTTCCTTTCCACCTGCCTGGCAGTCTGTCTGTCTGCAGGATGCCCAGCACCGCAGCCCTGGCGTTAGGACAGGAAACCCCGTCAGCCAGCCGGTCGGACCCATCTGCCACTGCGTGGGGTCCGCAGAGCTGTGAGCCACGGTCTTCTCCTCTGCAGCTCCGCATTCAGGAGCTGCCCTGCCACCCGCGGCCTCTGGGCCGACATCATTTTGTCCACCCCCATGGCCTGGGGCGCCAGGGTGGGGGATGGTCTGAGCATCACACCCCACTCACCTCAGGGTGAGTCCCCAGTGAGGATCTCTTGCAACGCTCCCATCTGGGTTATTCGTCATCCTCGTAATAGCCTCAGTTACCAAGTGCGCACGGGTCCAGGCTCACACTAAGCTCGGATCTTATTTCATCCTCTCAGCCACCCAAAAGGCAGGAGCAAGTATCCCCACTGGACAGATGAAGACACTGAGGGTCAGAGAGTCATTGGTGTTGCTGGATTCCAGCCCAGATCTGTGTGACCCCAAAGCCTCTTGTCCTAATGGGAAGCGAGAGAGGTGCGTTGTGGGCAGGGGCCTTCCCGCGGCCCTGACCCCACTTGAAGAAGGTCCGCTCTCCGGGGCATGTCCCAGGGCAGTGGCTGAAGATTCTTGGGCCTGGGGCCACGGAACCCTTCTCCATACTGCTTTTCCAGATGGGGCTGTGTGACCTCCATCAAATGGCTTCACCTCTCTGAACCTCGGCCGCCTCATCGGTAACACAGGGGTGACAACACCTCCTTTTCAGAGGCTTCTTCTCGACTCGGGTCTGCATCCACCTCTGCACCCCCTCACAGCACCCAGTTCAGACAGAAGGACTGTAGGAGCTGGGGGCAGGGGCTGGGGGGCGGCCCCAAGGAGGCCACGTCTAGGCGGCAGCCGTGCGCCCTCCGCCGGGCGTTCTGTGCTTCCTTCTGGTTCACTCTGCTGCCCTCGCAGTTTTCAGCGGGCCAGGGGCTAACCATGCTTTCTGTTCAGGCTCCAGAGAAAAGTTCACGGGCAGAGGCTCGGGGACTCCCGGCCGCGTGTCCTGAGCGGCACGTGCCCGTGGTGTCTGCTCCGTGTCCAGAGTCCTGCACCCACATGCTGGGGCTGCACAAAGCTGGGGGCTCTCCCTGGGGAACCTGGAGGCCGCCGTCATCCCCGCTACGTTCATCCATCTCACAGCAACTTGGGGTAGGCGAGACGCTTTCCATTGTACAGGCGAGTAAGCTGAGGCTCAAAGGCCTGCCCAAGTCCCCAGGGAAAGCAACAGAGCTGCCAGGATGGGTTCCCAGCGCTGTGCTTCCCCACAGCGCCCCACCCTCGCCACACTGCGATGCCCACCGAATGCCACTGTCTCCTCCCCTGGTCCCTGGGGGCGGTCGAGTGCTGCAGAGAGAGTGCCAGCTTCCCAGTCACATGAAGCTGGGGACTGAATCTTCATTACCAAAAGCCCAAATGACAAAAGATAAAAAGGAGACATTGGACGTCCACCAAACTTTCAAACTTTTGTGCTGCAAACAATACCATAGAGAAAGTGAAAAGACAATCCACAAAATGTTAGAAACTATCTGCAAGTCACACATCAGATAAGGCATTGTATCCAGAATATATAAGGAACTCGTACAACTCAATAGCAGACAACCTGATTTTTTTTTTTTAATGGGCAAAGGACTTGAGTAGACATTTGTCCAAAGAAGATGTACAAATGGCCAATAAGCATCAGTAAAGACGCTCAACCTCGTTAGTCATCAGGGAAATGCAAATCTAAACCACAATGAGCTACCACCTCACACACACTTGGGTGAATAGAATCAAAAAGTCAGAGAGTAACAAATGTTGGGTAGAATGTGGAAAAATCGAACCCCACTCCCTGCTAGCGGGAATATAATGTAAAATGCTGCAGCCACTTTGAAAACAGTCTAGCATTTGCTCCAACGATTAAACATGGGCTTGCCATTTGACCCACCACTTTCACTCCCAGGTATAGACGCAAGGAATTGAAAACATAAGCCCACATGAAAACCCCACGAATGTTCGCAGCAGCATTGTTCATAGTCAAAAAGTGGAAACAACCCAAATGTCCATCAACAGACTAATGGACAAATGAAGATGTAGTACATCCATACAATGGAATAGTATTCAGCAATGAAAAGGAATGAAGTTCTGATACACGCTACAACAGGGATGAACCTTGAAAACACTATACTAAGTGAGAGAAGTCAGTCACAAGAGATCACCTATTGTATGATTCCATTTATAGGAAATATCCAGAATCAGCACATCTATAGAGGCAGAGAGTAGATTCGTGGTTGCCCAGAGTTAAGAGAAGTGAGGATTTGAGAATGACTGCCAACAGGTAGAGAGACTCTTGAGGGATGATTAAAATGTCCTAAAATTGGATTGTGGTGATAGTTACACAACTCTGAATACCCTAAGGACCCCTGAAACATACACTTTAAATGCACGTGAATTTCATAGTATGTGAATACATTTTAATAGAGCTGTAAGAAAAAAATCAATCTGTGGCAAACTCTAGAGTTGTGTGACCTTAGAATAAGGACTCCCAGCCGCAGCCCTGTTTCCTCGTCTGTGAAATGGGCTCATAAACCCCACCACCTCGTGTGAAAATCAAGGAGACACGGCTGGGGCCCAGCACACAGTAGGTGCTCACCCCACACCAGGTTCCTTCTCCAAAGTGGGAGGCGACGGGGGTGGCCCAGGCAGGGTGCCCCACACCGAGACCAAGCCTGGCCAGGACGGCAGGACCAACCGGACAAGGAGGCTGCTCCTCGCCCATGACATAATTTAGATGGATGGCTGGGGCCATCCGGCAGGCTGGGAGCGGGCGGCCCTGGAAGAGGCCGTGGGGGAGCCCATTACCGGACACGTGTTAACAGCGCATCCTTTGTACCGACAGCCGCGCGGGCGCGGGCCAGGGCCGCTCCCCGCATTGTCTGCGCGCCGCGGCCGCGCTGTGATGAATGGTCCGCTCGAGCCCTGTGGCAGCGCCTTCAACCGGGTACCACGGGCCGAGAGCGACACCGCGTGGCCGCGCTTGGAACTGCGGGCCGGGCAGGGGGCGCCGAGAGCAGCCGAGTTCAAGACACGGCACATGATAGGTCGTGAAAAAATTCAGATGATGAGGATCGCCACCTTTATTTTGGGGTACTGAAAAAGCAAGCGCCACCACGTTCCAAAACTGGGTAAGCCTGCCAGGTAAAACACAGGATGCTGTTAAATTTGAATTGCAGAGAAACAAATACCTTTGTATACATATGTCCCAAACATTTCATGACACATACTTACACTCCAAAAAATTATTCACTGTTGATCAAATTCAGATTTAACCGGCACCCTGTTTTGTTTTGGTTTGATTTGGCTTGGTTTTTGTACATTTGACAACCCTGTAACTGGGTGACTTTGAACACAGCACTTTACCTCCCAGATCATCCATAAAATATGGAAAGCGATGGTCTAGCCCGACGCCTATAGAACTATACCAACAGGATCGCCGTACAGATTAAAGGAGATGATAGATGTACAAAATTTAAAGAGGATCAAGGTCACAGCCAGTGGGGATTAAAGTTCTCATGTTCACACCCTATTTGCAGAGTTTAAGGAAGAAGTGGCCAGTTGCAAAAGACCAACAACCTCTAAGTTAATGTGAACCAGCAAGACCCCTGCCTCCTGCCTTTGCATGTGCTGTGCCCTGCGCCTACACCACCCTCCCCTCCCTGACTATCCGTTCTCTGACTTCTTCCCTGTTCATACTCACATTCACCAGTCCCCAGGTCCTTAACACTTAGTAGGGGCCCAGCACTGTTTTACACTCTCTCCATAAAAGAATCAACTCATCCTCACAGCCTTCCTGTGGATTATTATCTCAATCTTAAAGGAGAGGAAATGGAGGTTCAGAGAGGGAGAGTAACTTGTACAAGGTCAAACAGCAAGTGAGAAGAAGGGCTGAAATTCAACCCAGTTCTCTGGAACTTCTTAGACCAGCTGGAAGGATTCCTAGAAAGGGCAAGGAGGACAAGGCAGAGCCTCTCACCCAGACCAGCCTCCATCCCACAACATGAAGACTCCTTCCTTCACTGTCCCCAGAAGCCAGAAGCCAGTCTTTCTCCCCTATTAAAGGGGAGTTTCCCCTCCAGCTCTTCCCCATCCCCCAGCAGCTGCCCCCTTTCCCTCAGCCTCTTCTCTCCCCCCATCCCCCTCTCTCCCACACTCCATCCAGCACAAAGAGTTGCCAAGGTAACTGCATCACCAACAACTTCCCTCTTTGTCTGGGTTTCTGGGAGAAAATTCATAAGCCTAGTCACTGCTCACTGACCCCTGATGACTGGCAGCCCTGGGCCTCTCCTTCAAGGTCCCCTCACCCCACCTCACCCATTTCAGCAATGTATACCCTAGTGGCCACTCCTGGTCACAAACTGCAAGTCCCAAGGTGCAAGAGGCTGGAGGGTGAGAGGAGGTGTTGGGGAGATAACCTCCAAGAGATGCGTTGCTAGGAACACCAGAGGAGGGGGCGCAAGGAAAGAACACACTGTGTGCTCAGCACTTGGCAGGCATTGTAGACCTGTAAATAACAATACCTACTGTGCACCTGACACTGCCAAGCACCTCGGATGGCACTGCGAATAGCACCTACCAAGTCCTTAGGACTCTGCTAGATACTGAAGGGGCACAAAAGAAAGCCCCTACTGTGTGCTCTCCTCTACTAAGGTGATGAGGTCAAGCTGAGAACTCACCATGGAGAGGCAGCCATTTGAGCCAAGCCCTGAAAATCCAAATGGACATACAACAAATAAGAATCGGAGAAATTAATCAGACCAGGGCGAAATTGATACTCTCTAAACTGTAACTATGTGGCAGGCAGGTCCCTTGCTTTAAGCAACAAAGTCCGGATTTGAAGTCAGACCCATCTGATTCCATGTCCTGTTCCTCCTACCATGACATCTAATGATGTTCCAGGTGGCGGAGTCCTCATCAGCCTGCGTCTCTGAAAGGGGGATGAGCAGAGCCTGCACCAGCCTGAGGTGGACATGGAGCGTGAACAAGACCCCAACCTGGGTTGTTCTGTGCCACCCTAATGAAGGTGTAGGGCTTGTGTGCTACTGCAGCATCTTACCCCACTCGGACTTCTGTCCACAGTCCGTGCCGAAACCCTGGGTCTGACCTCATTGGCTAGACTGAGACATGAGTCCCATCACTCAACCAATCACTGAAGGCAGAGAGTAGTAGGCTGCTCTGATTGGCTCAGGCCTGCTTCATGCGCCCCCCTCCGGACATGGGGGAGGGGCAGCCAGCCCCCCTCAAACCGGAGGACTGGGTATGGCAGAGGACACCTTAAGAAAAATGGGGTCCTGGTAAATTACAAAATTGTCCAACCACTATGCTATACACCTGACACTGACACAAAATAATATCGAATGTCAACTTTGATTGAAAAAGAATAATCATAAAAAAAGAGAAAAAATGGGGTGCTGTTACCAGAAAAGGGGATAGATGCTGAAGAGGCAAAAACAACAGGTGTCCACTCCAAGGGCCTCCTGGCAGGACACGGTGCAGGAGGGTCCTGGGCTGAACTTGAGATGAGTCCCCAGACTCCTTCGTAGGGATCTACCACCCCCCAATATACGATTAACAACGCTTAACTGCCTTGCCCTCCTCTCCCACTCCCTCACTAGACTGTAGCTTGCACACAGGCAGGTGGGTCTGTTTCCTCCACAGCTGAATCCTCGGGGACGTACAACAATGCCTTGCGCACACAGTGGGCACTTAAAATGCTGTTGAATGGGTCCTTCAGTGAAAAGAGGCTACAGTTCAGTCCTCAACATGGCTCAGACGTGCCTGAACATGTTTTTCTAGAGCATTCAGCCTCTTGCTTTTGGAGCCAGCTCTCAGCACCTTGGAATCTAAAATGAGGAGTGTGGGAGGAGGGGTGCAGGGTGGAAGGGGCTGTCCCCCAAAGCCATTTTCTGCAGATCTCTCCCAGCTCATCCAGGGGTTGTCGGGTAACACCCCCATCAGAAGGACCTCCAATCAGAAATCCTCACCCCGCCATAGTGGCCTTGTGTTTCCTAGATCTATGAGAACCAGGGGCCCTAGACATTCCGAAGCTGAAAGCAGGGGTCCTGGGGACCTTGATGGGGCAGCTCCGTCTCAGGCGGCTGCTGCCACCGCAGGTTCCGGTCCCCAAGGATGACTGATGCCTCTGGCTGAACTTTATTTTCTATTTTTTGGATTTTGCTCTGGAATTTTTTTCTCCTTGTTCTTTCCCCGGGTCAATGCAGTTCTGATATTTGATTTACTGTTAACAGTATTGACTGCATGGGACGGAGCCAAGAAATGGAAGAAATTGCTTTTTCTTTCTTTCTATCTCCCGGTTGACAACCCAGTCTTAGCGCTGCAGGGGCCAAGCTCAGCAAATGCCCGGGCAGCCAAGAGAGCGGGCTCTTGTGTTTCCACAGCTGCAAGGTGACCCACGGGAGGAAATGAGCAAGGAATTGTCCGCTAAAGGGGTCCTGCACCTGCCTCCCATCCAGGCTTCCCCTGCCAAATAAGATACAGGCTTGCAAAGGAGAGGGCGGAGCATGGGATCCAGAGTCAACCAGCTGGGGGTTGAAGCTGTGTGGCTATAAGCAAGTCACTGAACCTCTCTGAGCCTCAGTTTCCACATTCATAAGATGGATGTAGTAATATCCTCCTCACAGGTGGACTGTAACGTGATCAGGCACGAGAAACACTTTCAATAAAACCTATGTCACACAATTCATTGTATTTATCACCATCGTCATCTCATCATCATCATCAGTCTATGATTGTGTAATGTCTATTCTGTCCAAATACAAAAGCAAGCGCCCACTCTATTCCATGAAAAGGACCTGGGAAGCCCAGAGAGTTTTTGATGATATTTATTTGTGGTGGTAAAAGACAGAACCTAAAATGTGCCCTTTCCCCCCTTTAGGCGTAGTCAGTCCGGGGCCCTTGGGTCCGTTCCCGTTGTTAGACTACCATCAGCACTGCCCAACTCCAGACTTTTTCATCTTGCAAAACGGAAACTCTGTACCCATTAGACAGGAACTCCCCATTTTCCGCTCCCCCAGCCCCTGGCAACCACCATTCTACCTTCTGTCTCTACGAGTTTGACTCCTCTAGGAACTTCCCATGAGTAGCGTCCTGCAGTATTTGTCCTTTTGTGACTGGCTTCTTTCACTCAGCACAATATTCTTCCAGCATTGGAAAACCATTATTCAGTTCAGAAATAAGGGGCTCACGTCATTGGTGAACAAACGAGGTCCCAACATACGTCTTTGCTGTGTAGCTTTTGTCTTGTCGTTAATGTAAATAAAAATATCAACCAAGATTTGTGTCAGAGCTGCACGTGTTAAAGGTTAAACGTGAACCAGCACACCACTGAGTCAGGTGAGTAAAGGAGACAAATCTAGGGGGTGGTATAGGGTGGAGTGGGTGTAATCCCAGGCAGCTGGAGGCTGAGTGCAGTGAACACTGTAGTTGTGTAGTTGTGTGGTTGAGAGACAGACAGGAGAATCGTGGGGAATGTGTATGAGGCTGTCTCAGGAGAAAGAGGGGCGCAGGGCAAGCCCAGAACAGCTCTGAATCATCTTAAGGAGATTGGACTTGATCCAAATGGGGCCACGAGACCCCACTGAAGTACATTAAGCGAGGGCATGATGCAGCCACATTGTGTATTAGACAGACATCTTCTCTGGTTGGCCCATCTCCTTGGGGACACGGGCTAAGAATTAATATCAGATTAAGGGTTTCAATTTAGACAAATGAATGGCGCCATTGGAGGGACCCCTAGGCAGGTCTGCCAGTTCCTCACCTTTGGAACTCGACATTCTAATCCTTGACCCTTACAAGCCTCTCACCCTGGGTTCCCAGAAGCATCGACTCGTAGAACAAGAGACAGGCAGTGCCACAGACTCAGGGAGAGGGGCTGAGCCCTGCAGAGCCCAGATGAGCAGGTGGGACTCTAACCACAGCCTCGCAGAGACCTGGAATCTGAGGACTGTAAACCAATAGCTTCCCTCCTCCACAGCACAGGGGGCTCAGATGAGGCCAGACAGCACCAGCCCCCATGACATGGAATTGTCTTGGGGGTGGCCTTGGTTTCCCTAAACCTCCACCATGCAGGGTCCCAGTGGGGCCGCTCATCTCCTTCCCTGGCTGCTTCCTAGGGGCCCCCACCCTACACCCTATCCATGCAACTGCTCTCAGCACCCCTTTGGCCTAGACCCCACTTTTCCCGCCAGGAGCATGCATATGTTCTTAGCTTAGCAGACCTTCAGGATAAATGCTGTTTTTTTCCCCCACCTCCCAGGGTGCCAGAGTTCAACTCAATTTTCTCAGATTAAATAAAATTTCAAAGTGTCAGTCCCTGGCAAACGACGAGTGGGAAGGTGGTTGATTTTCCTAACCCGATGGCCAGTCCAATTACAGTTTTTAATCTATATGTAGATAATGGTGAACAAAGCCCCATAGAAATGTCAAGAGTGAGGAGGTTATTAGCTTAGTTTTAATTACTGTCGATCATTCTTTGCAAGTGGAGGGACGGCAAATGAGGGGAAGGCGGCGTTCCTCCCGCGGAGTTCAGCCAGGCCTGTGGGCTGCTGCTTCACGAGCCGTCCCCACAGGGGACCGGCCCTGGCCCCGTCCCCGCCCGGCCCCCAGCGCCGGCCCTGCCACCACTTCCTGCCGAGAGAGGCCTGCGACCTTGAACTCGGGCCCAATCGGTCTGCGCCAGCTGATTCGATGTGACCGGAGCTTCCTGCCCCAGCGCCCCCGGCCGTTTGTCTGCACCCTTGCCAGCGGTTACGCTTCTGTCTTGACAAAAGTCACACATGCGCCTGGCAGGGGAGATTTGGGAAAGTGCAGAAGGTGAACCGGGTGGGAAAAGAACAACCTGTCCTGGTCTCAGCAAATAAAACAACTGTTACTATTTGGGGGTGTTTCCATTTTTATGAGAGCGTGTGTGTGTGTGTGTGTGCGTGCATAACATATATGCACACACCTATATCTTATATATACACGTATATCACAAAGCAATACACATAAATAAAATATATTCTAAAATATATACTTAATATTAATTCATGTAATCATATCTAAATAGATTTAATTATTTTATATTTATATTGTTATAAATATAATTATAATGAAATAATATATACACATACACAAATTGGAATTGTACTGCATGTGGATTCTTACATCCTGCTTTTCCTTTCACTTCACATCATATCATGGCATGACTATTATCTGCAAATAACATTTTAATAGTTGCAGAATATTCTATAGCCTGGATACACCACGCATTTCACTAATCCACCCCTATTTTTTGCACATACAAGGCCAATGCATATTTTAGTAGATACTTTATGTTTAACATTGCATCCTGGTTTCTTCACTTAATGATAAGTGGTTTTCCATGTCATTAGAAGCTCTGTGACTATCATGCTAATAAATCATTCGACATCTAACAAGTAATTTTGAGAGTCTAATCTGTGCCAAGCACTATGCTAAGTGGTGGAGATGTAAAGATTAGAATCCACTGAGCATCAGATTGCTCTAGAGTTCCTGACCTTCTAGCCCATACCTTTTATTAAACTACATGTACATACCAATCAAATTAGCCATCCTGTTATTGGGGATGTCGGGGGATTACTGCTGCTCACGTTGGGATATAACATCGCCTTTTACATTTTTGTATGTCAACTCTTATCTCTACCCTGAAGTATTTCCTTCTGATAAACTTCCCAGAATGCCATGAAGGGATCTGAGAGTATTAATATTTTTAAGGTTCTTAATGAAAGAAATCTGGTTTCTATGTAAATGGAATTTTAAGAGTGAAACTAGTCTGTGACCTAAAGCAAATACCAAAAAAGGAATGTCACACAAAAATTTGACCCCTTGGGACTCTATTCGAATTAATTAGAAACAGTGCTTATTTTTAATATCTCTAACGTCATCAAAGCATATCAGGAAAGAACAACAATATCTCTTACATGGGCAGAGAGGTACCCTGTTTTAAAATTTTCACACTTATTTGTGAAAATTTGGGGTAAACTATAAAACAGTATTTTCCAGCAGTAGTAACTTATAATCACAACTACCTGTGTGCAAAAGTGATTTTAGGTAGCAGAGAGACATGAACTAATTTTTAATTCTCCATCCTTCTATGATTATGTTTTTGCGTGTTAGAAAAAAAATACAAGCGGAATAACAAATCACGAGATGAGTCTAGAAAAGACAAGGAAGGAACAAGGGAAGTAGGTTACAATTCAATTAGGACAAAGATATTGAGCACAGAAGCAAACAGGCGGCATGAATGTGGACCGCAACCACTGGGGGGCGGAGGGGGCCACATAGGTGCTGCCACGCATCAGTGGGACATGGGATGGTGGTGACAAAGGCTGTTACGAAGCCGGAGCTGATGGCTACCAGGAAGTCGGCGATCTCAGGGAACTTGCCATCTATTACACGTCCACATGTGAGGAGGCTCTGGTGGCCAAACATTGGACTTTCCTTGGCTCAGGAAATTAAGTGACATTGCAGGCCGCCTTGGCTGCTTTATAAAAGCACCAATGTCTCTTATTCTGCTTCCAAAGCTCTGCGTGGGGCCTGGCATTAGTACTGGTGAGGCTTCCTCAGTGGCTCTACCACACAGCCAGGAGTGAAGACTCCTGTCGCAAGATCTCCTTCTTTCTGGGGGTAGCCCTGCCCACAAAGGTGGGCTGTGGCACGTGCTCCTGTGGACCCCCACCACCACCACCACCACCACCTTTTACGTATTCTAGAACTTCCCCAGCCCTCTGCTCAACGGATAATGAGGCGAATGGCCAATCAAGTCCTAATGAGGATTGATTCATTTATTAAGCTGCAATTATGTGCCAGGTGCCTCCCACGCCCCAAGCCCAGGAGACTCAAGGGCACGCAGGATCTGGCCTGGGGAAGGAAGGGGATGCGGGGACAGTGGAGAGAAGGCAGAGCGGCTGCATCTTCAGGGGTTCAGGTCCCGGAAACGGGTCTGAGTGCTCCTCAAGGCTGGGGTTAAGGTTGGGGAAGGGATTTGAGGACCAACCATCCACACCTCTTCTTCCCCAGGGAATCCCTGAGATATACCCCCAAACAATATCCCAATGGGCAGCCCAGTTCTGCTCACTGAACACTGGACGCCCCCCTGAACCTCCTGCGCCTGGCCTCAGTGCAAAGCTAAGCTCAAGGGTGCAGCGGGGAGGTGAGAGCCGGCACTTTGCTCACCAATGTGCTCCCTCTGCCCTGAATCTGGGCCAATAGCTCATTCATCCTGAAATGTTCAGAGCTTGGCCTCCTGGGTCACGCTGCAAATGTTTCTAGGCTTGAGGAAAGTGAATGCGACGCGTGGGGATGACACTGAGTGGGCACAATGGAAAGGAGTGGAGTGGAAGGAATTGTATGAACAGAGAAAACTGGAATGCAGTCAAGTGGAGTGGAATAACGCACTATGAAATGGAATTGGTGCAAAATGAGAGAAGATGGGATGGACCGGGGGCGGTGGGGGGGTGGGTGGGCAGGCTGGGATGGGATGGCATGGAGGGAACTGGAATGGAATGGATGAAACTGCAGTGGAATGAAATGGAAAAGAATGTCGTCAAACAAAATGGAACAGGTGGAATTGGATGGTAGGGGAGGGGAGGAGGGGAAATGGAATGGAACAGGGTGGAGGAGAATAGAATGAAATATGGAATGGAATGGAAAGGAAAGAGGGGAGTGGGATGGAACACACTGTGATGGAAGGAGGTGGAGTGGGATGGAATGGAACACAACCAAGTAGGTGGCATGAAATGGGATGGAATGAAAGGGGACGGCGGGATGAAATGGAAACACGGTGGTTATTGCAGTAGGCTGGGAATTTCACTGTGGCATCAGTAGGTTTTTATCGAATAGAAGCATCAAATCCTTACCCTCTGTTCGGTCCCATTCACTACTTGACAGACTCCAGGGTGCTTTGTCCCTCCGTAAAGAGAAATGTTTTTCCACTTTTATTTTTTTATTTTTTATGTGCTGCCATTTCTCCTTGACAGGGATTGTGAACACGGAAGAAACTCAGGGCAGTTTTTCAGTTACATCTGCAGAGCTCAAAGGGTCCCGCACCCCAGAGCCCTCCTGGCCCCTGGGGGTACAGAGGCCACGTGAGGAGAGGAAGCTGGGAGGGGGCGGGGAGGCGGGAGAACTGCTCTCTCCTCAACAGGCTGCCATCGTGAGACAACGCCAGTGAATCTGGCTGTGCAAGGCCCACAGTAGGTAGGTCTGTAGCTAAAACAAGGTCACTGCAATGTGGACATTTCAAGTTCTTTTTTGGTAGACAGAAAATGGCCCCTCCAAACATGTCCATGTCCTAATCCCCAGAACTTTACATGGAGAAAGGGAATTGGCAGGTTTGATCAAATTAAGGGTCTTGGGATGAGAGGATTATCCTGGCTTATCTGAGTGGGCCCCACGCAACAAGAAGGAGGCAGGAAGGTCAAAGTCAGAGAAAGATGTGAGGACGGAAGTGGAGGGCAGAGGAAGAGAGAGAGGTCTGAAGATGCTCCTTTGCTGGCTTTGAAAATGGAGGAGGGGGCCACAAGCCAAGTTCAGACGACCTCTAGAGTCCGGAAAAGGCCAGGAAACCAAGTCATTCCTAACGCCTTCATTAGAGCCTCCTAAGACCCACTGTGGATTGCCGACCTCCAGAACTTTAATAAGTTTGTGTTGTCTGAAGCCAGTAAATCTGTAGTCATTTGTTACAGCAGTAATAGGAAACTAATACACCTTCCCACCATTCGTTCAGCAGTAATAGAAAACTAGTACACCATCCCATCCTTCGTTCTATGTCTCCTGAATGCTGAAATTCAGGTGGAACAGGTTCCATGGTGGCTCTAGAACCCTCTAGTGCAGGGATGTCCAAACTTTTGTCTTCCCTGGGCCACACGGGAAAAAGAATTGTCTTGGGCCACCCATGAAATACACTAACCCTAACGACAGCCGATGAGCTAATATATATATATATAGTATCACAAAAGAATCTCACAATGTTTCAAGGAAGTTTACGAATTTATGTTGGGCCACCTGCAAAGCCGTCCTGGGCCGCACGTTGGACAGCTCGCTCTACAGGCAATGACCGCCCACATGTGGAACCGTTCTGGGACTTCAGGGATCTGACTAGTTCACCTTCCGTCTGGGATCTGATGGGCACTAGCTGGTCCTCCCCTTCTAGGTCAGCTAGCTCATGAGGAATCCAGAGTTCGTGACATGACGCCTCCTTGCCTCCTCCACCCGCCCTTCCCATGGCCTCGCTGCTGTCCTCCAGCATTAGTGGGACAGGAAGGAAACTGCCAGACCATCACCAGGACGTCTCTGCTTGGGCGGGGCCTGCTGTTGAGTGACAGACAGCATCTGTAGCTCTTTGCAGGCATGTATCTCCCACCTTTTCCCAAATGGTTTTCTAGACCCCAACCGTCCAATGACACCAGTGTGGAGTCATGCACACGTTAGGACCGTGAACCGTCCTTCCTCTTTCCTGCCATTCTGGCCCTCACTCCCTGGAGGGGTTTGTGGATGAATGACCTAATCAATGAGGTCAGAGGTCAGGCCAGGTCACCGTCTACTCTCACCTGTGAAGCAGCCCGCACATTCCAGCGTTCTGTAGCTTTGGCATCACCCTGTGCCCTGGAGAAAAACAGAAACACAAGCCCTGAACCATCAGCCACTTTTTAAAGCAAGTCAAGCCTCTGTCACATTCTTTCCTTGCCTCCCAAAATTAAAATGTGCCTCCAAGTATAAGTTGTTATCAAAAATAGAAGCATTTTATCTATCTTTATTGCAGAACAGAGATTACACGGAGACATTCAATTTGGAGTCAATTTAAATTTCAATTGTCTGTGAAATCTAAATCAATAGGGTATAGTTCAATGACGCTTTAATAAAACAGGACATAACAGAGAAATCATTAGGAATTACATATGATAAGAGCTTGGCGCAAAGCCTCTGTAATGGCGGAAGGGACATTAGAAGATTACCCCCAAGCCTTCACAAGTAAACCAACTGCCTCCTTTCCCCATGAGACGCCTGAGGAAGCGTAATCGTGCTGTGAGCCCTGGGAATCCATCTCTGTCAGCCCAGTGATTGGGGGACAATTTACAGTGAGTGACAAAGGCAAGGGAGTTGTCTTGCCTGCACCGTGCTGATCGCGTTTCTCCACCCGAACGCCTTGAACATGTGTTACGCCATCTCCAATTCCAGAACGTTCTCTCCTCGCTCCTCACCATTGACCTCCTTTATCCTGAGATCTCGCCATCCAGGGGACCCTCTCCGAAAGTCCACCCCAGGATATGATGCTCAGAGACAGCAGATAAATGCCCAGGTTTTGGAGAGAAACAACCAGTGAATGAATTCCAGTCGCTCCCCTGCATCCTGGGCCAGTCACTTCAGGTCCCTGAGCCTCCATTTCGTCATCTGGAAGATGAGAGACAAACCCCCGCCTCACAGGCGGGTGCTTCATTCATTCACTAAACATTTATGATGTGTGGGGTGCAGCAGATCAGATGAGGTGGGAGGCGAGTGTGGCATTCACCTTGAATGCAAAATTTAAGGGGTGAGGGGGCACCCAAAATCTCCATGCTCAAGATAAATAACATTTTGATGCGCTGTTTTTAAAAATCAAAATTAAAGCAAAAAAATATCCATCATAAACAAAATATTAAGATGGTCTGTAAAGATTAGATCCATCAGCAGTGCTGAGCCACACTGGAACTGGAAGCAAAAGGAAAACTCAGCCATAGCCCTGAACCTGTCTTTGTTTCGAATCTTGATACTTGGTTTCTCATGATTTTTTTCTATTAATTTTGATTTTTGAAAGATGGCATTCAGATAGCATTTATCTTGATTGCTGATAACTTGATTACATGCCCACCTTTCTTAAATGTGGCACTCCAGAGAATTCCTCATTTGCCCCCCACTGTCACAGCCATGTGCAAAATGTTTAAGGACTGGGGAAAACACAGAACAATCCAGACGGGCTCGTGCATTCCCCTCATGGAGCCCTTGGTTTAGCAACTGAGGCCGATAGAAGCACATAGGCCAATAAACAGAATACAGTGATACCTTGGAATCCGAATGGCCCAAAACACAAAGAACTTGGAATCCAAACAAAAACTCAAGAAAATTTTACCTCGCAATCCAAACACGGCTTTGGAATCCAAACGCCAACACATTGTTCACGTGGGATGTATCAACTGTACGGCCCGTAGCTTTATCTGAACGCCCACTCATCTTGGAACTCAAATAGGGTTCTGGGACAGATTAAGTTTTGAATTCCAAAGCATCACTGTAATTACAAATCACCTGAAGTCTAATGGCAGAATCACGGTGCTGAGAAGGGTAATAACGTACCCACATAATGGTCCCCAAATCTCCAAGCTCGAAAGCTCTCATTATTCTCACCCGTAGACCCCTACCGCACACACAGGGTTAACTCAGCGGGTTCAGGGGTCAACCCTCAGAATTCTGAAGAAAGGGCTTGACTTTCTAAGCAATATCCTGTCTCGTAAGGGTGTCTTTGTACACCTGGGGTCCACTAGTCACAGCCCCACACACACCCCATGCCCAAGCCCGATGTGTCGCCCAGAGTCACACCTTTGGGAAAGCAGAGGGACAGTGGTAAACAGTGATTCCGTGGTGCAACGTCTGCACCCAGACGTTTGGGCACATCTGGGATCTCCAACCTCTCAAGCTATGTCCTGCTGGGTCCCAAGTCCACCTCCGGGGTGCCTTATGTAGCCCTGAGCCCTGCTGAGTTGACCCTCGGTGCAATGGAGTGAACGGGAACCTTCAGAACCATCCACTTCCCAAACTCACTGACAGCTGCCACTTCTTCCGTTCGGAAGCCTGATTCCCTTTCAAAGACCATAGTGTCAGGTTATTAGGTCTCCTCAGACCACCAGCCCCACATGGAAACAACCCCAAAGAGAAAGGTCCCCTCAACAGCCTGCCTGTCTTCCTCACTCTGCGCTTCACTTGTCTAGGTTTTCTGGCATTTTCCAGAAAGAAGAGATCTTGCTCTTGGCCCCGCCATGACTCAGTGAGGAAACCAGGGCTGTTGGGCCATTGAGAACGGTGAAGTGTATGGAGCGCTCAGCTTACCCTGTGCCATGCCCCGAGCCAGCCGACACTGGAGCATAATCTCACTCAGTCCTCACCCAACCTGTGAGGTGAGGCCACTGCTAACCTCATGGTCCTGGGGGAAACTGAGGCTCAAGGAGGTGGGGCCACGCCCACCTCTGGAAGAGCCCAGAGTCACACAGCCAAGGGTAGAAATGCTGGGTTCAAGCCCAGGCTTGCCTGGGTACAAAACAGGTAGTGAGCTCCCCGTTGCTGGAGGCATCCAAGAGTCTGGGCCATCACATAGCAAGAGGGTAGTACAGGGAATTCAGGAAGGGGGAGACTCCGAGACCAAAGCCCCATGAAGAGGCTCCCTCTACGACACTTTCTCAACCTCCACGCTATGGACGTTTTGGATTGGGTGATTGTGGCAGGGCCATCCTGTGCAGGGTAGGGGGCTGAGCAGCATCCCTGGCCTCTACCCACCAGATTCCAGTAGAAACTCCCTAGTCAGGGCAACCCAAAATGCCTCCAGACATTGCCACGTGTCCCCTAGGGGGACAGGGAGAGGTGGACCAAATCTCCCTATTGGACAACCACCGCTCTATGAGAATGTTTGGAAAAGTCGGGAGACGTCCATGACACCAGAGCTGACAATGGGGTGTATGGTTCTACCCGCCTGCTGTGCCTCCCTGTAGACAGCTGTGCCCTGCGGCAGCCCTTCCATCACCGTGAAAAAGCTGTGTATCTGCTCCGAACGCCAGCATCCCCGAGGGGCCCGAGGACAGCTCTGCACATTTAGGAAATACGGAGAGAGAGAGAAAGAGAGCGTCCATGACTCAAAACCATGACATCTGAACACCAGCACGATCTGATGTAAATGCAACAAAATGGTGCTGTGCCATGAGCACCAGACCAGGGCAGCTGCCCAGCTCACAGATAACGCTGAGCTGCCACCAGGGCCGTGCTGAGGCCAGCTCACGTGAGCCGTGGCTTAACATCGAGGGGTCCGCGCATGGCAGGCCTGGAAGGAGGTCCTAGGAGCTGGGGGTGGGCTAATCCTGGCTGTGAGTGCGCTGGGGCTCGCGGGTGTTGGCCGTGTGCCTTCCGGGGTCCCTCTTCCTCCTTCTCCCCGCTCTCTCCGCCCAGAGACTGACCCGTGTGGGCTGCAGGGGATGCCCCGCCCTCTACCTTCTGGGTAGGTTCTGCCCATGGAGGGTCCAGAAGGAAATGAGTGGGGCCAGGGAGCTGGAGACCAGTTATTTATCCCCCTGCTCCAGCTTGCCAAGATCCGATGGCACCCCGGTTATTAGACCCTGCACTGTGGGGCGTGGCTTCCCTATACCCCGCCCACCCCTTTGTAAACAATCCCTTTATTATAGGAATTATCCTGATCCATATGAGCCAGCTTTCTGCTGGGGCCCTGACTGATGAACCCTGTGGTTCTTTTCGTGAACGAAACTGTATCCAAAAACCAGCAGGTAAAACAGATCACAGCAGAACTCCGCCACCCATTCAGCATGTATCTGTCCCCACACTGCGCCCTGGGGACTGAGGAGAGGGTGGGGAGGCAGAGAAACGTGGGCTCCGCTGCTGGAGGGTAGAGTCTTACAAGTGGTGATGGTGGCACCGGGGACTTGAGCTTCTTGGTCCCCGACGCAGCCTCTGAGGGACCCTACCAACCACAGAATGCGATGGAAACACCCGCCATCTGTCTCACCCACCTGCCCACCCTAGGTTTTCAAATGGGGAAACTGAGGCCCAGAAAAGGAAAGGGACTCATCCAATATTTAGGACAGTCCAGACTTCTGGAACTCGATTCTACACAGAGAATCCTGCCTTCTTCCTGTGCAGTAATGGCCGATTTTCGGTGAGTTGTTAGTAGGCTCTGGCACCTTGGCTACACGCATCCGTCATTTAATCCCCAACAACACACATGTGAGGCAGGACCACTGATCAGCCCTACTTTACAGAGGAGGCTTGGAGAGACGAAGTGACTGGCCCCAAGCCACCCCGCACACAAGAGCCAGCGCTGGGGCTGGAGCCAAGTCCCGGGCCCCTGCTTTGGAGAAGGGAGGGAGGGGCAGTGGAAAAATGCCAGCCTTCAGATGGGCTCCCACTGCCACATCCACCTGGCCCCTCCCCCGTGTCCTGGAACTGGGCACTAAAGCTTCTGGGTCTTTTTTTCCAGAAGCAGACCTGAGAAAAGTGGTCAAGGCGTGAATGACCTTTCAGACCAGGAATTGGACCAGCTGCTTCTGGGCTACATGTCCAGTTCTTCTTCCATGGAGGGGGGTGGGGGGCATCATCAAGGCTAAGCTGGGTCCCTGTGTGGTGCCCAAGCGCCTGCCCACCTAGAGCTCTCAGACCCCTCCCGTCCTTGCACACGCGGCCTCTTTACCCCAGGACTGTTAGAAACAGGCTTCTCTCTCTAAACAGATCAATTCTCGCTAAGACCTCTTCGACGGCCTCATTACTTGTGACTCACTGGTCTGTGTTACGTAGAACAGTCAGTATTTCTGAAGAATTACAGCACCCGTGAGGAGAGTGTCATCTCTTATGACCCACTCGTAACCAAAACGTCCTACCGAGCCCACCCCAAACGGGGTCAATGTAACCTGGATGTCTCCTGTTTCCAGACGGGGATCAGACTGTAGTTCGTGAAACCTTCCCCAGTACACAGGCTGTTCATGAGAGAGTCACAAAAAGACGTGTTAAAAATTAACCTGCACTACAGTATGAGTCTGTGACATCCAAAAAGGGATAAATCCGTCTGAGAAAGCTGCAGGAAGGAAAAGGAAATCTGATGAGACCTTGAAACTATAGGTAGGATTTGGAAGACAGATGGCAGAAGGGACTGCGTGCCCAGGGGAGAAACAGCAAGAGCAGAGGTGTGGCGGTCACATGGAGTTGGTTATGTGGCGAACAGTCAGGAAGAGACCCGGGAGAAAGGCTGTGGCCCCAGGAGTTAAGAGAAATCAGTTGTAATCTATGGCATGGGGGCAGATATTAAAGCCCTTGAAAGGCAGGCAGGTGGGGTTTATAGTTGACCTAGCAGGCAATAGGGAGCCTTATAAGGTGTCAGAGCAGGGGAGTCCTGACACAGCCCATCCTTGTTATTCGCAGGTTTTGTAGTTGCAAATTCACCTATTCATTGAAATGTATTTGTAACCCCAAATGAATATTCACGGTCATTTGTGGGCATGTGCAGAGCATCAAAAACATTTAAAAAATTTAAAAATAGAAAAAGATTACCTGTCATAAATATTCCCATCTGAGGCCAAAAGAGGCAGCCCTGTGCCTTCTGGTGTTTTGCTTGTTTGTTTCCAGCCCTCCTACTGTGAGCTAGTGCCCTTCATGTGGTCTTTAATCTAGTGCCACATTTTTGCACTTGTACGCTTTGCACTGGTGATGCTACTGCTTTTGGTATTTTGCTTTGGTTTGTTTGACTGATTTCGCTGTTTAACATGGTCCCCAAGAGCAGTACTGAAGTGCTGTCGCGTGCTACCTGGCCGGACCGCACTGTGCCCACCGGATCGTACTGTGCCTGCCGGCTGAGATGTGCCCGCCGGCTGAGATGTGCCCACCAACAGAGATGTGCCCGCCAGACCGCAACGTGCCCACTGGGCTGCACTGTGCCCACCGGGCCGCATTGTGCCACCAGCCGCTTGTGCCTGCCGGAGAAAACATGCCCGTTAGAGAACCTTTATTCAGGCCTGAGTTACAGTGCCGGCCGGAAGTGTCATGTTAATGAATGAACCATGTGTTTTAACTCAGTTATCTTGAAACAGAAGCACACAGAAAACAAGGTTAGGCACTGATCAGCTGGTAATGTCGTAACAAGAAGTTGTTAGGAACCTAAACCCCAGTGTGTCCCCTAGGAGCAACGACTCAATGCTCGCTAAAGCACATCACTAGTGAAAACAGCAGGCAGCGACTGTACCAGCCCTTTGGAACAACATGGAGGCCACCAGAACATCAAAAGGAGTCACCTCTTAAGAGTGTGTGCTGGGAAGCTGGGATGGCTCAGCAGGTTAAGCGCTCGCTTTGCAGCCCCGGAGACCAGGGATCAAATCCCAGCCCCGGCCCAGGCAGTCTGACATGCTGAACTGGGGTGTGCCCTCAGCTCAGTTCTTGCCGGGGCCCATGCAGGAGGCTCCCGGCCCAGTTCCTGCCCTGCACAGCCCCGTGCCCACCTGTGGAGTGAAACTATATGGAAAACTAATGTTGTCAACTATGGAGACTGCTCTGGGCCCTCCCCCTTCTCTCTGTCTCTTTCTGTCTCTCTCTCTGTCTCTCTTTCTGTCTCTCTCTCAAAAAAAAAAAACACAATAAAAAGTAAAAATCTTTAAGAGTGTGTGCTCTAGAGCCTGTGCCTGGGTTCGAATCCTGGCTCTGCCACTTACTAGCTGTGTGGCCAAGGTCAAGTTGCTTGGCCTCTCTGTGCCAGTTTCCCATCTGTAAAACAGAGACAATAGTCATGTCTTTGTCAGCGAGCTGTTAGGAGAATTTAAATGTGTTAATATTGGAAAAGTATTTCGGAGACTGCCTGGCACATAGAGAACATATGGCCCATGTTTGGTAAATAAATACATGAAGAAAGAGACAAAAAGGAAAGGAGAAAGAGAAACCACCTTGTTTCATAGGCAAGGAACCTGAGTCAGGGGAGGGGCGACTCGCCCCCACTGAGTTCCTGGCAGGGACTGGGGCGGGCACCCGGAACCCCTTAGAAGCCTGTTGCAGTGACTCAGATGTACAATGACACGAGGTGGCAGTGGCGGCAGCAGGCACCCTCACGGTGACAGAGGGACCCTCCAGGACCGCCGCGGAGCCACCCCCACTGTCCCTCCACCCACGAGCCCTTCCCGTGCCCATTGAAGCCACAGCCCGATGGACCCAAGGGCCCTCCAGACCCGCCTCTCCACCTCGCCATTTAAGAATTACTAGGGGTCTCCAGGCCGAGCAGCAAGGACCAAGAAATACGGCCACACCCGGGCAGAAACCTAATGAGAAGCCAGACACGGCCAGACAGAAGCTTAACAAGAAATACTGGCTCCAGAAGAAGAGCCGGCTTCGCAGGCCGGGCAGGCGGCCTGCCACCTTCCCCTGCAGATCGATCGGGGAAGGAGATAAATGGGAAGATCGACGACAGGAGGGGCCCAGGGCTGATGAAAGGGGAAGGTGAGGCAGCTTAAATCAAGGGGCAAGTGCTGGGAGAGAGGGAAGATAACAGGATTTGTGTGGTTAACAAGCAGAATCGGCTGAGCGGCTGAGGCCGGGGACAAGGCTGACACCCGGGAGCGGGGAGAGGAGGGACCACGAAGGGGCCTGGTCTCCCGTGATGAAGGGTGGGGAGCGACCAGGAGTCAGGGACAAGCGCCTGAAGTGGCCAGCTCCCTCCTGGTCCACCTGCTGTGGCCCCTGCTGCCTTTCAGGGGCACCCCTTTGTTTCCTAACTTTCCTGATGTCACAGAGCACTCAGGGATATCCAGGTCTGCTGCCCCCCTTCCACCTTCAGAGCGGAATTCAAAGCTCATGTCAGGACAACCCGGACAACCCAAGTGCCCCCTGGGAGCGTCCTCTGTGCCCACGGCTGTGCTGAGAGCTTCCTGTGTCTTCTTCCAGCCAACATTCCCTCTAGGACTGAGGCAGCAGGCTTGGTCCCATTGTACAGATGAGGAAACTGAGGCTCAGAGAGGCTAAGGAGCTGCCCCCGTGCTGTGGAATGGCGCTGGCATTCGAGCCCTGGTCCCCGACCAGGATTCTAGACGGGCTCCATCGCCATCTTTGGCCTTCACAGGACAGACGATGTGCCCCCCCACACACTCCGTTGGCCCATCTCAGGTCGCCGTGTCCCTTTTCCGCACACAGTTCCACGCACTCTGACCACATCGCATCCCCAGGACACGCCAGGGAACTGCCTCTCTTTCCTGCCTCGGGTCTTCTCCAGCGAGGGGCAAAGAGCTCAGTGCTCCAGCACGTCCAGCCAGGAAGCAGGGGAGTCCGCAGCCCAGGGGAGCGCTCCACCAGGGGACAGGAGTTGGGAAACGAATGCTGCCCCATCCCTGTCCCTCAGAGGCACAGTCCTGAAGCTCTCTGAGCCAGCTCCTCAAAGCGCGTCTGGCAGGATCGAGCCCCATCGCCTCCAGCGACAACCACTCCACAAGTCCCAGATGTTGGCTCTCCCTCCGTCCTTGTCTTCCACCCCTTCACTCCTGCTTCATGTACCCCTTTCCAGCTGAAACCTGGCACCCAAGCCCTCGTCTCAGGCTCTGCTTTGGGGGAACCCAGACTGAGACAGGACTCTACCTACATTGAATACAAGAACACGCAAGAAGCAGGGCCAGCTAAATCATGCAAAGCTTGGGGGTTGCATGAGGGATGGGGTTTCTCTTATTCTCTCCAATTTTACTCCTCGGCCTAGAAAATGATCATTTATTTGCTAAATCTGACCACCCTACCTGGGAGCCCCTGACACCGTTTAAAAACCACTTCACCTGCAGTTGTCCCTTAGATGCACCTAGATTCGGGGAGTCATGTGCAGCCAAGACACCTCCAGAAAGCTCACCCGGAGAGGATGGGGTCACAGATGGGGTCTACATCCCAGTGAGGCCTCTGCCACCCTGAAATGAAACAAGAATGGGACAGACCCCAGGGACCTTGGGAGCTGATGGCAAGCCTCTCTCCTCAGGAGGTCACATGATTCTTTTCAAAACCCTCCCACAACTGTGACTATGACATTCCTGGGGGGGGTAGAGGGT
>PVKE010013035.1:0-37276 GCA_004027555.1 Craseonycteris thonglongyai
GCTCGCTTTGAGGCCATGAGGACCGAGGATCGAATCCCGGCTCCGGCCCAGGCAGGACCCACATGCTGAACTGGGGAGTTCCCACAGTTCGGTTCTCTAACTGTCTCTGTCTCTGTCTCTCTATCTGTCAAAAAGTAAAATAGAAATAACTATGCACTGAAGACAAAAAGATAATTTCTCTCTATAAATGTGAAAAGATTAAAAAAAAAAAAAAAAAAAAATCAATAAAATAAATCTTAAACAAAAAAGACCGCCAGCAGCTCCTCGAGGTAGGCGCTGGTTGTATTCCCCGCAGTGAAGAACACGGGGTTCCCGAAGCCACTTGCTGAGGACCCAACAACAGGGAGCGCCGGAGCTGGGTCTCGAACCCACCGCCCAGGAATCTCGCCCTGAAACTCCGCCCACGGGCCCCGGCGCGCCGCCGCCGCTCCTCCAGGCCGCCAGGGGCGCTCTTCCGCGTGAGGCCGAGCGCGCAGGCGCACGAGGCGCCTCCCGGGCCGCGGCGCCCGAGGCGCAGCCACCGCCGACGCAGGCCGCCGGGCCGCTCCGCAGCCATCGATGCCTCGGGGCTCGTGGCGTCGGCCTGGCGGGCTCCACCATAGAGACGCGGCGGTCGGAGCGTCAGACTGGCGGACTCTACCATAGAGACGCGGCGGCCGGAGCGTCGGCAGGCGGAAGCGGGTCGGTGGGCCGAGGCCGGGCGCCGGGGCTGGGGCAGCAGAGCCGGGCGGAGGCGGCCGCGGTGAGTGTGCCCGGCCCCGGGGAGCGTCGACCCCCGGCCCCGGCCCCTCGACCCGGCCCCCGGCTCCGGCCCCGGGGGAGCGTCCTCACCCTGGGCCCCCGATCTCCTGCACCCTGACCCCTGGCTCCTGGCCTCCGGCCGCACCCCGGGCCAATGAATGAGTCACCGACGCCCCGCCCCCGGCCGCCCCTCGGAAGCCGGGTGGGGGGGTGCGCCCGGCGGCCCCGCCCCCGCCCCGCCCCCAGCCGCCCGGTGCGTCCCGGCCACGGCCTCCCTAGGCCACCGGGCAGAGGCCGAGAGCCGGGCCGGCGGCGTCCGGGGCGAGGGTGCTGGCTCCGGTCCCCACGGCCCCAGGCCTCCGCTGGGAAGGACCGCTGTCGCGTGCAGGAGATCCGCGGCCTTGGGCGGCAAGGTCAAAGTGACAGTGCCGAGGTCACCGGCCCTTCATTTCTTGGCTTTGGAGCGGTCGCCAGCCCTGGCACCCAGATGACTCCCTGGGCCCACCCAGGGGGCCTGGACCCTTTTGGGGTGAGGGCGGGTCTGGGGTCCCCCGCGGCTGCCCCTCTCGCTCCGCCTCAGGCTGCACCAAGCCTGGGGGTGCTGCCAAGTGTCTGCTGCCTGTCCCAGCAAACGTGGGACTTGGAGGGGGGAGGCCCGGGAGCACGGCTGCCCCTGGAGGCTGGTGAAGCGGCTGGGTCCGTGGCCGGGCGGGCAGTGCCAGCTGGCCCTCCACACAAGCTCCGTCCAGTGAAAGCCCCAACAGGGCAGTTGGTGGGTCTGGGGGAGTGGCCCCCCGAGACGCCTGACCTCAGCCCGGGACGCCGGGCCTGTGGACTAAGAGGGCCGTGTGTGGGTTTCAGGGCCGCCTGGGCAGAATGTCACGATGGATGAGGGGGGCATGCCCCTGCTCCCCGACAGCCTGGTCTACCACATCTTCCTGAGCTTGGGCCCTGCAGACGTGCTGTCGGCTGGGCTCGTGTGCCGCCAATGGCAGGCCGTGTCCCGGGACGAGTTCCTGTGGAGGGAGCAGTTCTACCGCTACTACCAGGTGGCCCGAGACGTTCCCCGACATCCAGGTCAGCACCTGCACCCAGCCCCACGGCCCACCAGGCTGGCTGGGTGGGAGGCAGGGCCATCCCCACGCCACAGTGCCCAGCACCTGCCACCCAGGTCCTCACACGGATGGGGTGCCGCCCAGGCCTCACCTCAGCGCAGGGCCTGGCAGGGAGGCCATTGGTGGGGCAGGGCCGCACTGGAGCTGGGTGTCCCCTGGCTGAGCCTGAGTGGCGACTAGTGTGCCCCCGGGGCAGGGCCGGCCTCTGGGAAGGAGGACTCAGGCCCCAGCAGTGACCCTCGCCACCCACCCCAGCGGCCACGTCCTGGTATGAGGAGTTCCGGCGGCTGTATGACACAGTGCCCTGCGTGGAGGTGCAGACGCTCAAGGAGCACACGGACCAGGTCCTGCACCTCAGCTTCTCCCACTCAGGCTACCAGTTTGCTTCCTGCTCCAAGGACTGCACCGTGAAGGTGAGCGTGGCCCCCGGGGGCCTGGGGGCCTGGTCGGGCACGTCCCTGCCCTGCTGCAGAGGTGATGGTTCTGGAGCCTGATGGCCCAGAGGTGAGAGAGGGCCCAGACTGCCACCTCCCTGTGCAGAGGGCCAGGACCACACAGGGAGCCTGGGAGCCTGGGATGGGGCGGCCCCAACTGCGAACAGAGAGGATCCTGTTTAAAGACTCCGCTCCAGAGCCAGCCCCCCAGCCCCCTGTACCCCAGGCCCCTAGGTGGGCTGACAGCCAGGGGCAAGGAGCCACCACCCCACGGGGCGGTTCCGGGCACCTGCTTGGTCCAGATGGGCAGGAGCGCGGCTGGAGCTTACAGCACAGGCCCCGGGTTCCCGCTGACTCGCACCCCCTGCCCCCCCAGATCTGGAACAACGACCTGACTGTCTCGCTGCTGCACAGTGCGGACATGCGGCCCTACAACTGGAGCTACACCCAGTTCTCCCAGTTCAACCAGGACGACTCCTTGCTGCTGGCCTCAGGGGTGTTCCTGGGGCCCCACAACTCCTCTTCTGGCGAGATTGTGGTCATCAGCCTAGGTGAGGGGTCCCAGGGAGGCCTGGCCTGGTCCGCCCCCCTCCCCACTGGTCGCTCTGCTCTTCCCTGCCCCTCCCACTCCCTCAGCAGGCCCCGCCCACTGCCCTGTCCTCCCTGACCCCTCTTTTTCAGCAGGCCCCGCCCACTCTTCCCTGCACCGCCCCCTCCCTTTCATCAGCCCCCACTCCCTGCCCCACCCTCTGCGGGCCCCACCCACTCCCCAGTGGCCCCACCCGCTCCGGCCCCGCCCACTCCCCTGCCCTCCCCTTCCCACTGGCCCCGCCCACTCTGCCCCAGCCCACTCCCCTGACCCCGCCCACTCCGCCCCACTGGCCCCGCCCACCCGGCCCCGCCCACTCCCCCGCTCCCCGCAGACAACTACGCGCTGCTGTCCCGCGTGCGCAACAAGCCCTACGACGTGTTCGGCTGTTGGCTGACCGAGACCAGCCTGATCTCGGGGAACCTGCACCGCATCGGGGACATCACCTCCTGCTCGGTGCTCTGGCTGAACAACGCTTTCCAGGTGCGGGTGGGCGGGCTCTGCGGCGGCGACCGCCCCTCCCAGGCCCGGCGCCCCCGGCCCCCCGCCCACCGCCCGCGCTGCCCCGCAGGACGTGGAGTCCGAGAACGTGAACGTGGTGAAGCGCCTTTTCAAGATCCAGAACCTCAACGCCAGCACCATCCGCACCGTGATGGTGGCCGACTGCAGCCGCTTCGACAGCCCCGACCTCCTGCTGGACGCCGGCGACAACGGCGCGCCCCGCACCCGCGTCTTTGACCTGGGCAGCGACAGCGAGGACGAGGCCGCCGGCCCGGCCCCGGCCCCGGCCCCGGCCCCGGCCCCGGCCCCCGCCCCCGCCAAGGACGGCTTGCGGCGCCTCCTAGACGGGCTCCTGGACGCCGGGGCGCAGCCGCAGCTGGCGGAGCGCGCGCTGGAGACCCAGGTGGCGGAGCTGCTGGCCCGGGGCCGCACCAAGCCCCCCGAGCGCAGCGTGGCCGGGTCCCAGCACAAGCTGCTCATCTTCACCACGGGCTGCCTCACCTACTCGCCGCACCAGATCGGTAACTATGGGCGGCGCGGCCCTCGGTCCCTGCGGGGGTCCCGCCCTGCGCCCACCTCGGGGCGCGCGCCTCCCCGCGGGGCCCACCTCACCTGGCCCTCCCGCAGGCATCAAGCAGGTCCTGCCGCACCAGATGACCACGGCCGGGCCGGTGCTGGGCGAGGGGCGCGGCTCCGACGCCTTCTTCGACGCCCTGGACCACGTCATCGACGTGCACGGACACATCATCGGCATGGGCCTGTCCCCGGACAACAGGTGCGCCCCCGGCGGTCCCCCGGCCGTGCCCGGGGTGGGGGCGTCCGCAGGCCGCACGCACCAGACAGCCGAGTGCCGCTCGCCCAGGTACCTGTACGTGAACAGCCGCGCCTGGCCCAGCGGCTCGGTGGTGGCCGACCCTTTGCAGCCGCCACCCATCGCGGAGGAGATTGACCTGCGGGTGTTCGACCTCAAGACCATGCGGGAGGTGAAGCGGGCCCTGCGCGCCCACCGCGCCTACACGCCCAACGACGAGTGCTTCTTCATCTTCCTGGACGTCAGCAGGGACTTCGTGGCCAGGTAGGGGCGGCGGGGGCGGGGCCAGGCAATGGGGGCGGGGCCAGGCAATGGGGGCGGGGCCCAGCCTGGCGGTGGGGCGGGGCCAGGCGACAGGGGCGGGGCCCAGCCTGGCGGTGGGGCGGGGCCAGGTGACGGGGGCGGGGCCCAGCCTGGCGGCGGGGGCGGGCCCAGGCAGCGGGGGCGGGGCCCAGTCTGGCGGCGGGGGCGGGGCCAGCGGCCCGGCCTCACCCCGGGACCCTGCAGCGGGGCCGAGGACCGGCACGGCTACATCTGGGACCGCCACTACAACATCTGCCTGGCCAAGCTGCGGCACCAGGACGTGGTCAACTCGGTGGTCTTCAGCCCCCAGGAGCAGGAGCTCCTGCTGACGGCCAGTGACGACGCCACCATCAAAGCCTGGCGCTCGCCGCGCACGGTGCGCATCCACCAGGCCCCGCGCCCACGCCCGCGTCCCTTCTTCTCCTGGTTCGCGGGCCAGAGGCGCTGAGGCCCAGTAGCCGGCAGGAGCACCTGGGCGCCGAGCTGCCGTGGCTCCTTGCGACCGAGCCACTGCCCAGACCGCGGACAGCGGCGCCGCCTGAGGAAGGGGTGCGGCGGCGCTGCAGGGCCGCTCCACGGCCACGACGCTCAGCGCTGGGGCGGGCCAGGTGGCTTTGAGGCCGACTGGGCACAGGACCGTGCTCTTCACCCACCCGTGTCCCCGGGGCAGTCGCCCCCGCACGCCCCCCTCGGCTGGGCCTGCCTTCCCCCTGGGAGCCAAGCGGTCCACGGACCGGCTGAACTGCATGTCACCAGTCACCGTTCGGGGCCTGAATAAACAGTTGGCAACAGCACACCGCCCTCCAGTCCGTGCAGGGAGCGGCCTGGTGGTGTCTCGTGGTGGTGGGTGCTCAGGTCTGCGTCCCATCGGCCTGTAGGGGTCGAGGCTGGGAGCCCGCGGAAGGCTCTCACAGGGAGAGGTGGCACTGCCCAGGGCTCACCAGATTCCTAGCCACACAGCCTAGGCCGGGGTCTCTGAGGGTCCTGGGGCAGCGGGCAGCTGGGAGGCATCCGGGGCCTCCCCCTCCAGTCAGGGTGGCTTCGAAGGCCAGAGCCCATGGGACCTGGTGGGGTGCCGTCCACGGCTGACCCCGCGTTTCAAGCTCAGGGGTGGAAGGTGACATCTAGGTGTAATTCAGGAGACACTAAAAACGCGCAATCGTTTGTGGGTAAGAAACCCACGGAAATAGTTTAAAACACAAGAACCAGAGAGGTGCAGATGGTGACCAGAGCCCGAGGGACGGGAGCACAGGCCTCAGCTCCTCGGCAGCAGGTGACAACGTGTGAATTCCGGGAGGTGGACACATGCCCACCTTCTTATTCTCTGTACTTTTCTGTCGTTTAACATCTCAAAATGGACGAGTCAGTGCTGTTGTCACAGGCTCTACAGACCCCCAGCAGCCTGCGCCTGGCCTCAGCCTCAGGCCCTGAGCGCACACGGAACGGGGGCAGCCATGGGCCAGGACCCCCACATGGGGTCCCTGTCCTCAACCACAAGGCTGAGGTCCACCTGGGGTCAGGGTGCCAGCTCTCCCCACTGTCTGGGGGCTGCCTGCTGGCACCCAGAGGCCCTGGTTCTGGGGGCGGCACCACCTGTCAGACCCCCAAACACAGCCACTGGCCACTCCTCCAGGGCTGGGTGGCCCTGCATGGAAGGCAAGGCAGGCCCAGAACTGGGAAGTGTGTGGTCCTGCTCTTAGGCAGCCCCTGGGAAGGCCTGAGGGAAAAGGAGCCAGCAAAGAACATTCCAGAAGAAAACTGTCAGCCTCAGTAGGCCAGCAGGCATGAGCTAGGAGTGTCAGGGGACCCACATGACTGCTCAGGGGGTGTGGGTGACAGGCAGGGCCCCTGCCAGGGCTGGAGCCACAGGACACCACTGTTCATGGAAGTTTCACAGTTTAATGACTCTGCAGCCCCTCGGGGTGCAGCTGACACGTCTCGTGGGGAAGGTGACCATGTGCCCCCCACACACTGGGGACAGTGAGGGGACCCTCCCTGCCCACCCACTGGTCTGGCCGGGCACCCACAGCAGTTGTGCCGCTTCCGGGACGGCCTGCGCCCCTCGCTGTGGCTGGACGGGGGCAGCCCTCCTCCCGGCCCCAGCTCCCCTGGCTCCTCACCCGGCCGCTCCCACCAAGAGCTCTAGCTCCGCGCAGGATGCGGCACCTGCAGGCCCACGGCCGAGGCCGGGGCAGAACGCTGTCTCCCTGGAGGCGGCCCCTCCCGACGCGACTTGAACTCGGCACCTGCCTGCAGCGAAGCTCAGGCCCACACGCCGGCTCCTCACCAGGCCGCTGGCCGGGCTGCCCCTGACCCCCGACCCCGTGGGAGGTGCCTAGAGCCCCGTCAGGTCCACGATGGCTTTGATGAAGATGGCATCGTCCCGCACGTAGGAGTTCTTGGCCTCCATCTTGGAGACGGGGCAGAAGAGGGGGCAGCCGCTGGCAATGTTCATGTCGCTGACCGGCCTCTGGAATGAGGAGGAGGTCACGTCCGGCCGGAAGGCATCGATCACATGCTCCCGGTTGTTCTGGTCAAGCAGCATCAAGGTCACCTGGGGGGAGGCCCCGGGAGGGACGGCAGTGAGAGGCCCGACCACCTCTGGGGGCCTGTGCCGGTTCCGGCATTTTCTGCCCACGGACACCGGGGATGAGGCACGCCTGGCACCACGGAGCTGTGCCCACCGGGCAGGCAGACGGGGGCGCCCCTGCGGTGCCCTCATAAGGGGCCGGCTCTGCTGCCTGGTCCCGGACCCTCCCAGTCCTCGCCCGCAGGTGGACCCCGGTCTGCAAAGGGCCCAGTGATGGGGCGGGAGCCCCCAGCGCCCTGTCCTCCCACGCCGTCTCCCAGCAGTGCTCTCACTGCCGCCCCAGGGGCTGTGGGGCCCGTGACCAGCGTCACCGTGCCCCTCGGGAGCCGGGGAGACTGCGGATGCCTGAGTGTGCAGGGGCGGCGCCCAGCGCACCTTCTGGTTGAAAGGCCAGCGCAGGAGGGCATCGTGGCAGCCCCGCATCACCACGAAGAACAGGGACAGGTGTGTGCCGCGCCCGGTGCCGTCGCCGTTCAGGTAGAGGCGCAGGCACATCTTGTAGCCATACCTGCTGGTGTAGAAGGCTGCGGGGCAGGGCCCGTGAGACGCTGCAGGGGTTCTGCCCCTGCCACTGGCCCCCCACAAGCAGACCCGGGAAATGCTCAGGTTTGGGGGCGCAAAGAGGGGACTTCTGTAGGGTCAGTGCTAGTGAATGCAAACTTCCTAAAAATCAGTGATAATAATGTTCTTAGGACCCTGGCGCAACCCCACGCTGCTGGCTGGGACCCCAAGGGCGGCTGGAACTCTGCAGGGCCCGGGAGAGGTGACAACAGGGACAGCCCAGCGGGGCGATGTCAGGCCTGCTGTGCAGCCACAGCCAGAGATGACACAGTCGCTGGGCAGGGGACAGGATGAGATGCTGGGTGTCCCCAGAACCACCTTCCTCAGCTGCCTGCCAGATCACACCCCAGCACAGCCTGGGCTCCAGCAGGGACCCCGTCCGCCAGGAGCGCCTCCTGGGGCCACCCCAGCCTGCCCTGTGCGAGCCCACACCTGGGGTCGTCAGCCCAGGAAGACGAGCCAGCGCCCCTGGCCCTGCACGTGCTGGGGTCACGGGAGTGGCTGCAGGTCTGCCCAAGGAGTCCACACCCGCACCCACGCCAGTCACCTGCCCTCCCCGCCCGCAAATTCAAACAGGAGAGGTACCCAGACCCGCTCAGCCCGGTCACCAAAGATACACGTCCACTAGAGGGCGTGTGTGGCACATCCCAGGCATGGGCTGTCCACGGGGGCCTGAGCCAGGACACACGCATGGGCATGGGCCTCACGGGGGCTAGCGGGGCACAGGAGCCCAGCGGAGATGTGGGGCAGGCTCCAGGGCAGCACCTGGAGAGAAGATGGCGGGTGTGCGGCCAGCCACTGCCTCCTGACGCTTCCTGGCGAAGTCTGAGACCTTCCAGACGAACACGCCGTCGAAGGTGGACGCCTCCATCTCGTGGACCTTCTGCTCCAGGTCGGCCATGGCCAGGTCCTTCAGGCCGATGCTCCTCTCCAGCTGCTGCACCTGGGGGCACGGGAGCCCCGTGAGGGGAGCCATCCAGGGAGGGTGCCCGACGGCTCGGTGCCAGCCCGCTGCCTCTTGCCCTCTCCCCCTCCCAGGCCTCTCGGGCGGGCCAGCCTCCACCCGCCCAGGCCTGGGTGTCACCCACGCAGAGCGTGAGGTACCTGCCCACAGCCACCTTGGCTCCCAGCCGGGGCTCTGCTAGAGGCAGAAGGCACGCCACGCTGTCCCGGCCACTGACCTCCGCCCCCTGACCCCCGACCCCGCCCCGGCACAGACCTTGCTGCTCAGGGCTTCGATTCGGTCCTGGTCCAGCCGGTGCTGCCGGCCGCAGGCCTCGGCAGTCATGGCCACACGCTCCACCTCCCGGTTCAGCACGCACACGATGTTCTCGAAGGTGGCCGTCTTCCTGCCCAGGGCCTCGCACCTCCGCAGGAGCTCTGCAGCCCCGCAGGGTGCCCGCGCGCCCGCCTCCCCAGCACCGACCTCGACCTCGCCCTCGCCCTTGCCCGGGGACGGGCGCCGGGCCTCCCACAGCGCCCCCAGCAGCATGGCCAGGTGTTCACGGAGCCGCTGGGCCTCGTGCTCCTGCTGCTGCTCTGCCTCCACCTGCGGAGACAGGACGGGGTCGTGCCCGGCACCGCACGGCCATGCAGCCTCAGCACCGCACACAAGTGCCACCCTCTCTGCCAGCCGCCCATTTAGTTGTCGCTGCCTCGTCAGCCGAATTTCAAAAACTACTAGCCTCCCTCCTAAGGCTCTGGCTCGTGTGTAAAGTGACAGGAAGGACACCCCGTTAGACATGGTGCCCCCGGGGCGGCTGAGGGCTGCGCTGGCTCTTCCAATGGCCTTCGCGGCGCACATCTGACTCCACAAACAGTCTTAGCACATCTGACACTCGAAAACAGCAAGTGTGACAGTGAGCCTGCGCGTGAGCAGCATCCAGGACGTGGCCAGGGCGCAGGGGTGGCAGCGCCACACCCTGCAGAGCAAGCTCGCTGTGTGCCTGAGGCGGGCGGGCGGGGTCCAGGGTTAGATCCACAAGGTCCACACAGCGGAAACCCCAGCTGGAAGTAGACCCTGGGCGCTGGTTCCAACTGCAGCAGGGGCATGTCCTGGCCCTGACCACCAGAGGGGCGTGTCCTAACACCGGAGGGGTGTGGCAGCAAACACCCTTGGCCCAAGCTGGCCTCCCACAGCCTGTGTCACAGAACCTGGGTCAGAGTGGGAACCAGCACAGTGTCGCACAGACCACAGAGGATCAGACACAGAACGAGGGGGCAGAGGTGGCACTGTCCTTAGAAAAATGGAAGCAAACACCCGAGACACCCAAGTCAGCGACAGCACTGCGCGGGCTGGGACAACCAAAGTGCCACTGGGTGTCGCTGAGCAGAGCGCAGGGTGGGGGTGGGGTGCTGGGGGTCAGAGCAGTCAGGGACAGAAGAGTGAGGGGCCGCACAGAAACTGGTACGTGTCTGGCAAGCAGGCAGGAGGCGGGTCGAGGTCCTGGGGTGGGAAGAGGCCAGTGCCAAGGGCACAGACACAAGGTCAGAGGCAGCCGGGGCTGGGGCCACGCAGGCCACAGGCAAGTCAGGGAGCTGGGGGTGCAGGGCTGTTAGCAGGCAGAGTGGAGCATGTCCAGTGGCCTGGACATGACACGGGAGACAAGGACGGTCCATCTGGGCTTCTGGCCGGTGCTGGGGTGACCCAAGGTGCTGCTTTTGGGCAGAGGGGATTGTAGCGAGCAGCTGGGTCTGAGACATCAGAGGAAGCGTGGGGCGCTGGGTGTTCTCAGAGCTGGGCCATGGGCGGGGGTGGTGAGGACCACCAGGATGAGAGTGGGTGGAGCAGACGGGACTGAGCCCCAGCCAGGCAGTGGGCAGGTAGGGGGTGGGACGGGAGCGGGAGGCGGGGCAGGGGCGGGTGCTGCACGCTTGGGCCACCTCCGCTGGGAGCCCGGCCTCCCAGGAGCCCTGAGGCGGCCAACAGACCCCCACTTACCATGTCGGGGCAGCCGACCGTGTGGAACCGGCAGGGCACCGGGCACTGGCTGCACGTCCTGACGTGCTCCTGGAACTGGAGGGAGGGCACGGGTCAGAGGCGACACTTGTTGGCCTGGACCAAGGTTCAGGGTCCTCACTGTCATCTAAAACGCAGCCACCCACTCCAGCGCCGCAGGTGCATGACTGCACATGCACACGCGTCAGCGCCCAGTGGGGGCAGCTGCGGCTGCACCTGTGGCTGACACGTCAGGATGCCTGTGCAGAGGGGTCCCCTGCACCGACCCGTGCGGTGCTGGCCCATGACAGCCCAGCAGCACTGAGGCCCACGGAGCCGAGCATAGGGACCAGGAAGAGGGGAGCTGCACACACACCAGGGCCCAGGGTGGACAAAGATGTGGCCTCATAATGGGGTGGCCACACATGACCTGAACGCACCCCTTTGCCTCCACCCACCAGGGACCTGGAATGTGAGAAACCAGATGTCCAAACACTGGAGGAAACAAGGACGTGGGGAGCTGGCCCAGCTCTCTCAAAACCAGCAGTGCTGAGGGACACCTTGAATGCTGCCCCCAAACAGAAACCAGCAAAGACACCATTAAGCAAAGCAAGAACGTAATCCCTCGTACATGGTATTAAAACAGGGAAAGCACAGACCAAAGCCCCACCGAGAACTGGGCAGGAGTCATGAATTCTCACACTGATTAAGTGAAATGCAGATGAACTTCAGACAAAAAAAAAAAAAAGCGCTCAAGCATGCTCCCAGCCCCCAGAAATGCTAATCAGTCTGCCCCAGGCGCTGCTTCTCACCCACCATACAAGCCAGCAGGACCAGGCCTGACCTATGCTCTGTGGGCCCCGGTTCTCCTCTCTGCTCAGGGGTCCTGGTCCTGATTGGCTGGGGACAGCCCCAGGCAGGGCTCTGAGCTTTCACAAGTGCGTGAGTCTCCCCCTGACTTCTCAGAAGTCACCCTTTTCCTAGTGTTCACTTTGGAGACGTGACCATTTTACAAAAGCACATGAAAATCTTTTTAAATCTTAAAAATGCAAGAGCGGGGAAGCCGGGATGGTTCAGTGGGTTAAGTGCATGCTTTGCAGCCCTGGGGACCGAGGATCAAATTCCTGGCCCTGGACTATATGGTGAACTGGGGTGTGCTTCCCAAGTAGGAGGCCCCAGTTTGGACCCTGGCTCGAGGGGTTGTGACTCCCATGTGGGAGGCCCCCAGCGCAGTTCCCACCCTGCATGGCCCCACCGACATGTGTGGGACAAAACCATGTCAAAAGCTGATGATGTACAACTATGGAGACTGATCTGGGTCTTCCCCCTTCTGTTTCTCTGTTAAAATCAATAAAATAAATCTTTAAAAGATAATGCAGGAGCATAGGGGAACAGATGAGCTTATTGGAATGCTAGCCTGGCAGCCTGCCCACTCAGAGAAACTACTTCATGTGACGAAAGCAGGGCTGGATGGAGAACTAAGTTCAGCCACGTCACTGAGCGCTGAGGTTCTCTGCAGCAGGCAGAGCTGCACAGGCCTGTGTAGGGTCAACAGAACGAGTGGGTTGCGTGGCCGGTGCTTCCCCACAAGCCTCGTGTGCTGGGAGTGAGGTCTGCGCGGGAGTGAGCAGCATGACCCCACAACGCACTGTCTGAAAACAGAGCTGGCTTCCTGCTCCCTGACCCTGGACTGTGCTGTGGGAAGGAGGGGCAGGGATGGGGAGACAGCTGCCCTGCACCCCTGGACCTCAGGAGCTGCCTGGGGTTCTTACTGTGTGCTGTCTGCCCAGGCTCCACTGTTTGCATCACTGAGAGTTTAGCAGAAAGGTGGCCACAGACGACCCCAACTCTCACTCCCACGTGACCCCCCGCATGCCCCACGGCTGAGGCTCCCATCCACAGGGTGTCTCAGGGGCACCAAACTCACCTTCTCTCGGGGGATCTTCTTGCCGCAGCTGTCGCAGGCCAGGGGGAACTTGGGGCAGCCCTCAAGGTGCGCCTGGAAGAAAGGCCCTCAGGTCAGTGGCAGGGCCTGCAGGTACTGGGGCCGGGCTGCCACCACTGTCCTCGGCACCTCTGACCTCAGAGGCGGCGCTGAACGTGGGCCCCTGTGGGCGCCCAGGGGCGTTCCAGAGAGTTCAGGGCCTCTTCTCATCTAGGGGCCCCAGGGCAGCATGAGGACAAGCCGCTGACAGGACTGGGGAGAGCAGGACTGGGGAGAGCGTGTCTGCTCACTGCCCTGACTGAGATGGCCCATGGGGGTGGAGGAGGGGCTCTGGCTGAGGGGCAGGGCTGGCGGGACTCTGACCGAGAACCTGAGCAGCTGGAACCTCCAAGACCCTGGCGGCTGCACCTGCCGCCCGCTGCGCTGGGGCCTCGCCCAGGCCTCGGGGGCTCACAGCTTATGGGAAGAGGGCACAGAGGCATGTTGGAGGATGCAGGCTGGCACGCAGTGACAGTGACGTGGCCTCACGCTGCCTTCTGCAGGCTCCGCGCGGCCCTCACCGGCAGGTCGGTGCGGCAGCAGGGCACCCTGCAGTGCTGGCAGCGCAGGCTCCTCTCCGGGCACTCATGCTCCGCGTGCTGGTTCCTGTCGCCCAGGCGGACCAGGCCTTTGCACGCCGGGCACTCGGTCAGCGTGAACGGGCAGTGTCCTTCGTGGGAGCTCTGGCACCAAAGGGGCAGAGTGTCAGTGCTGGTGCTGGACCACGGTGCCAGGGCTCAGAGGTCAGGGCCCATTCCGGCGGGTGGCACCCCTCCCCCCACGCCATGACCCCAAGAACATCCGTCCCTGCGCCTGACCCACGGGACACTGAGTGAGGTCAGGGACCACAGGACCACTGGCCAGACGGTGGAGGGGTCATGGGGGTGGAAGCAGAACCAGCTGCACGCGGAGCGACCAGGACAGAAGGCGGAGGAGTGAGTGGAGCCAAGAGGCTGTGTGGAGACGGGCCACGGGGCCAGAGTGAGGAGAGAAGACACCTCCTTGTCCCCACACCAGCGGGTGGGGTGGGGGGCAGGGCTGGGAGGCACCAGGCACGACCGAGGGAGGTGGTCCCAGCCTGGGGCTCTCCAGGTGACAGCGTCCCACAAGAGTCGGGTGAGGTGGGACCTGGGATGTCCCAGGAAAAGCCAGGGTGGTGTGGGAGGCGGACACGGGGGTAGGGTGGGCTCAGTCACAGGCAGCAGGGACTGGCAGGGTCCAGGAGGGACCAGTATCCCAGCCCAAGGGTGCTGCTTTGCTATGAATGAGCCTGCATGAAACCCCCAGGCTCTGAGCAGCAGGGCACCAGGACCTGGAACCCCACAAGGACTTGGAGAAGGAGGCTGGCAGCGAGCAAGGGCAGGACCCGGGTGTGGATCTACGGAGATCCACTTTGAGGCAACCAGGACAGGTCGGCCCTGGTTCCTGACCGGCCCTGCAGGAGCCGGAGCTGAGCAGACAGACTGCAGGCCAGGTGTCCAGCCGGGGGCTTCCCTGGGCCACCCATAAAAGGTCCCTTGGGAAGACCTTCAGAGAAAAGCACCCGTTTCAGGGAAATCAGTGTTTATCTAACCAGAATCCACACCAGCTGTTCAAGCAGCTAGAATGGGGCCTCTCAACCCAACGCCACGCCTCCTCCAGCCAGACCTCTCGGCCCTCCTCTGGGATCCGCGGGCGCTGCTGGTGCCCAGATGCCTACCTGAACTGCAGCTTTAAACCACTGCTTTCTTACGAGACACTAACCGTCATCACAGAGGCTAACGGTTTCAAAGGCTCAACAGGACCATCCCCCTCCTGCCACACTTTCAACACACTCAGTACAGCATGAGCACTTCACGCGGCCACGCAGACCAGACACGCCGCTGGGAGAGGAGCGGGACTTGCGCTGGCAGATGCGGGGGCGCCCGTGTGCTGGGCCTGCGGCGTCCACAGCCAGAGTGTCCCAGAGCAGTGCCAGCCCTCCCCCATGAGCAAGCCCAGCTCTCAGGGACTTTCCGGAGCTCCGGGCGGGGCTGCCAGGGACTTTCCAGCCCGCATGCCTGCCCAAAGCCAGGGCTGGCTGCCGGCCCCGCCCTCTGCCCTCAGCAACCGGCCCACGAAGCCGCCACCCACGCAGGGCCTGGAGGCAGCAGAAACCCCAGAGGGGTTGGCAGCTGGCCCACCATCCCCATGGGTCTCCTGGTCCCTTCCAGAGGCAGCACTGCCCCTCCAGGAGAGAACCCGGCCCCGGGCACCTGCTGCCCAGCTGGGCAGGGACAGCTGCAGTCCCTCCTGCTGGGCAGCGGCCCCACCGCCTCTGCAGGGGCAGCACAGTGGCCTCTGGTGACTGGGGCTCTGTGCACGAAGCCAGGAGTCTCTCTTGGGCACCGGGCACCCAGACCTGTGGCCCATGCTGGCCTGTGTGTCCCCGTCCACCCCAGGGGCCCCACCCCAGACGCGGCCCAGGGGCTCCTCCGGCAGGACACACCGAGGGCCAGGCCCCGGGCAGCACAGCACGCAGGGCAGTGAGCAGAAAGGAGAAACCTGCCAGGAACCCCGTACCCCACGAGGCCAGCAAGCCCTCCTCCCTGTCCCAGGCCATCAAGGCTCGGCCCCCATCCCATGACAGCATGACAGGGAGGCTGCTTGGAGCCCGGGCAGCTCACCTGACCACAGGAGAGCCAGGGCTCCCCACAAACAGCCCCCCAGCCTTGCCAACCAGGTCACGCTGGCTGGCACCACAGCTCTCACACCGAGAGCCTGGCCTGTCACCATGCCACTGACCACAAGCCCTCCCCAGACTCCAGCAGGCACTCCACTTCCCGTCTCTGGGTCTGCCTCCCCTGGGCCCTCACAGGCGGGGATCCTCCGGGACCTGTCCTGTCGTGACGCACGTGTCACCCGGCTCAGCTCTCTTCTCCCCCAGGCCTGGCGGTGCTGCAGCCTGTGTTGGGACCCCCTTCCTCTTTGTGGCTGAGTGACATCCATGGTCTGCACACACCACCTTGTTTGTCCCTTTGTCACCTGGTGGACAGGTGGCCACTTTGAGACTCCAGCTTCTAAAAGGCACTCATTAGGGTGACGAAGCCCAGATGGCCACACACACTCCGGCACCTTCGGCCTCCTCACCGCAGGGCTGGCGGCCAGATGCCCGTCACACAAAACTCCCACGTGTCCACGCAGGGACACGAGCCAGACTCGCCAGGCAGAGGCGGGCCGCGGAGAAGAGCACACACCGCTGCTGCCGGTCCTGGCCAGACGCCCTTCTGTGACCACGAGACAAACGTGTGGACGACCTGTGCCATTTCCAACGTCAACACGATTCAAAGTAAGAAGCCCCTGTCTGAAGACATGACAGAAAAGCGCCCCCGCACGTGAAAGCTGGCATCCTGCGTGCACGGGACACGCACGCGACACGCGGCCCTCCTGGGCCAGCACAGCGGCTAATAGGACAGACAGGACACTGAGGCACAGACGGGAGGAGGCCCCGTGGGCCAGGTGGCTAAAGCGGCAGCTACAGCCCCCTGCATGGGCTTCCCACAGGCTCTGCCCCTGCGGTGCCTGCAGGGAGGCCTACCTCATACTCTTTCAGGGGCCCCTTCCAGGTGCAGCCGTCGCTGGGGCAGGCGGCCGGCAGGCTCTCCACCTCCCTGCGGGCAGCATTGTCCGGGAACGCCTGGGGAGATGGCGTCTGAGGTAAGCCCCTCCAGGTCACCCCACCCGCCCACACGCCCCAGAGGGCTGTGCTCAGGGCCCCGACCTCTGCACCCAACTGTCAATCCCCGGACGCCACCGCCGCAGCGAGGTCACTTCTGGCGGAAGCTCCCTCTGGCACTGGTGTTACTGCAAGGAGATGGGAGCGAGTATTCTGTCCCTCGCGACACTTGGGGTGGGCTTCCCACTTACTGAACTGCTCTCCAAGATGGACACGCCCTCCTCGTAGATGCCCTCGTGCACACAGGCAGCGCAGTTCTGAGGCCCAGAGCTGTGGGGAGAGGGGCCGCCTGAAGCCTGGTGCCAAGCAACACGGTGCGTCTGCTCAGCCCATGCCACACGCAGTGAACACGCAAGAAGGTTTGCTCCTCTGGTGATCGGTCACCCCAGTGTGAGGAGGCACCAGTCACTTAGGACGGATGCCCAGGAACGAGGGGCTGGCACGTCCGCCCTCGCCCAGTACATGTCAACGTCCTGGGGCAACTCACCCCACACCACCCAGCGGGAGCACAGGTGCTGTCAGCTGAGTGTACACACGCTGAGAACAAGGACACGCAGCGGCGGAACCACTGTTAATGGTCAGCGAGGGTGATCTCACCCATACACCCACAGCACGTGTCAACATGGAGTGGTCTTTTCAAAACCTCACGGTCTCACTGGCTCACTGGCTGTGAATCTCTCCCATCGGGGAGGGTCCACCTCATGTGGACGCGCACCTGCCCAGAGCCACCCCAGCCCCACACAGCCCTGAGGCCCGCACAGCCCTGAGGCCAGCCCCTTCGGGGCAGCCGCCCATCATACCTCAGGATGCTGCTCAGACAGAAGGAGCAGTAGCGGTGGCCACACTGCGCCTGGAAGGGCCTCCGTAGGACGTTCTTACAGGCTGAGCACAGGTACTTGTCCTCCAGCCTGGTCCCCAGGAGGGTCTTTGAGAAGCCGGGCTGCAGCACGTCTAGGGAGCCGGGAGGGGTCACGCTAGCTGCAGCCATGAGAGTCACGCCCCCCGGCAAACACCACGCCCTGAGGAAGAACACAGTGCATCACTCACGGTGGGTCCTAGGAGGTGCCCCACTCCAGGGTCTTCCTCCAGGGAAGCTGGCCCCGCATGGCAATGAGAGGTCTGGGACTTCAAGAGGACCCTCGGTCCGGAATCTGAGAAGCAGGGCTTTAGGGCCCTGGGAAGCCCTGAACACAGTCCTGGTCTGATCTCCCAGTACAGACATGGGAATCAAGGCTCATCTAGAGCAGCGACCAAAACCTCAGATTTCTCAGATGCCCTAACAGTGCTCGCTGGCCAGGGCACAGACACAGGCGGACCCCTGCGTGCTGCCAGGTTCTCCCAGGGTCCGCTGGGACCTGCCCCGTGTGCACACACTAACCGGAACAAAGGGCCACTAGAGCACAGGCCTATGCGCAGGTACCCACATCTTCTAGTTCACTTCTTTTTTCTGGTCATGCTACCAAAGCCATCCCATGAACTTTTCGTGCTTTAAAAATCAATGCCCTAGGGGAGGCCTGGGTAACTTAGTGGCTGAGCGCCTGTCTCATAATCTCGAGGTCCAGGCTCTGATGCACAGCCCCTGCCTGTGCAAACCCATATGCTGAACTGCAGCACAGCTGGTTACCGCCAGGATGGCTGGTGGCGAAGGTTCTCACCTCCCACTTGAAGGCCCCTGGTTCAGTTTCACCCCACGCGGCCCCACACCCACCTGTGTGGAATGAAACCAGGTCACAACTAATGATGTACAACTACGGAGACTGCTCTGGGCCCTCCCCCTTGTCTCTCTCTCACTTTCTCTCAAACAGAATAAACCTTCAAAAGCAATGCTGTAAACTAAATTAGGCAGAGAGATTTTTACATAATCATTAAAAGAAAAACCACTTTCTTTAGGTCAAGGCTATATTGTAAGGTTGTGTTAAATGAAGTTGAATACGAATCAAAGGCTTGACAGCAAAAAGTCAAACATAAGTTGCTGAATAGCTCCTGTGGCATCTGTCAGACGGGGCTGCCTTCTTCAAGTCCACAGTCTACCCACACACAGCGCTGGCTTCTGGGCTGTCCAGCCTCACCTACTGATCAAGCCTACTTTATTAATCCCCTGACTTGACTCCTGTTAGACACAAAAATGGTGCCACTTTTGAAGGATAAAAAAGGGAAAAGGCCCGACACAGCCAGGTGTTCACCTCTGTCCGTCTGCTCCTTGGTAACCTCACAAATACTGCCTACTTTGCAGTCACAGCTCCTGGCAGACAGGAAGGCAGGGGTCCGAGCTCACTCAGTGCTGGGCATCGGACATGGGTCAGACTGGCATGGCCGCCCATGCCCACACTGTGCTCTGCCGTGCTCCGGGAGTTCTCAATGCTTCAGGCCTCCCATATCTCACTCGCATCGCATTTATAAATACATTCTAACTTTTAAGAACTGTAATGAAAAAGAGCATAGACTCAAAAGGGTCATGCCAAAATGTACCGCTCTGAAGGCCAGCAACATGCTGAGTTGTGCAGCCTACTGCACTTGCCCAACCTGTGGAAGAGGACCTCGGAGTCTCTGGCCCCCGCCCGCCTGCCATGGTCAGTTGCACAGACACAGCTGAGAACGGCTTCCACCCTCAGGGTAGCAGCCATGGGGGTCAGGGGTCAGCGCTCCCACCAGGAACTAAAATGCCGAATGGTTCTTTCAGGCTTCTGGTTTATTTTCCAAACCCTGACTCTCCCAGGTAAGCTGATTAGAAACAAGGACCAAAGATCAGCGGTTTGCAGTGACTCCTACGAGTGTGTGAACTAGCTGTCCCTGATTTCACACTCTCTGCAGCCCCAACATGCTCACATGTGAGTGCACTGGCTTCACTTGGCAGACACGCTCTGCTAGGAGGGCATTTCTGCCGGACACAGAGCGGTTTTATGGGGTCATTTCAGTTCTATGGCGTCAGGGGCCACTCCCTGCACTGTCGTGAGGGAAGTGGGACGGCAGTGACTTTGGGGGCTGCGGTATTGTCGCTAGTTAGCTATTCGGTTTTTTTCCAGGTTCCTTGCACACAGCTCCGAAGCCCCTAGGACTCCCTGAGTGATGGGGACAAAGGAGCATCTTCTGTCACTGAGAAGCCCCTTTCCATCAGCACCGCCCACTGCCATCTCCCAGGGGGGAGGGGCTGCAGGCCAACGATCTGATCGATCATGTCTTCATGATTAAACCACCTCAGAACCCCCCCACACACACACACACAGGGTTCAGAGAGCTTCTGGGTGGGGGACTCCATCACGGTGTGGGGAAGCTGCCCCTCCCCGCCCCTTGCCCTGTGCCTCTCTTCCATGTGGCTGTCACTGTGTGTGTTCCTGAGTTCCAGGAGCCGGTGAGTCATGTGGGAGCCTGGCTTAGTGGCATCCGATACGTTGTGCTGTTACAACCCAGTGCTGCCTAAACTGACATCACATCAGACATCAGAGCACCGGCTGCCAGGGGTGGGGCCCATCCTATCATGTCCCCAAACTGAACTGCACAAGTTCACGCTTCCACTGACAGCCGCGTGCTTCATACACTAATGGGATTCCATGACAGTTTCACTGTGTTCTGCCATTCAGACTCGCTGTATAATGAGCCCATTTAAGGGACATTCAAGAACTTTACCCACATAGCCATGAGTATGACATACATACATGTTACAATTATAACTTAACACGTAAGTCCCTTTCTCAGGCTACATTAATGCCAAACAGTAGCCTGGCACCCCCCCTAAGGCCTGGCAAACTGTTTAACGCGCAATCAGTACGCGTGGCCAGAGGACCTTTCTAATCCTGCAACAAGCCCATGTTTGCTTGTTATCAACATCCTTCTCTTGTTAAAAACCGGAGGTATCCTCAGGGAGAGGTTTACGATGCACCAATTCTTGTCCCCTTGAGATCCACCTCGCTTCTCTGACCCATTTCCCTGACCCTGAGTGTGGGTGGCACACACCCCCTTCAGTTGTTCCAGCCAAATTCCTAGAGCCTGCTCTGTCACCCGCCCACCTCTAGTGCGTTAGTAAACCCTTCCACAGACATCTGCAACCTGACCACACTGCGATGCTGCCAAAGGCCCTGGCCTCTGTCCCGTGACCTCACGCCGCAGCCTCTGCAGGCCCTCTGGCACTGGGACTCTGCTACTCCTCCCTCAGACCCCCAAGGTTCCCCGCTCCCCGCCTGTCATCCCCCACCCTCCCATCAAAGACCATCCTTCCCTGCCAAGTCTCACTGACACTGTGGGCCCTGGCTTCCCTCCCTCCCGCTCCCCTGCACTCTGCTGCCCTTGCCACTGCGGGACCATGCCCTCTAGGATGCAAGCGCCAGGAGACAAGGACTGGGGAGGGGAGAGAAGGGACCCAGGCCTGTGCAGGGCTGCACGAGCACCCTTCCTGCTCCCCAGGGCCTCAGCTCTGCACACCCACTCTGACACCCATTCACCTGGCCCCTCTTCCACGCCGAACACCTGCTCCGCCATGGCCCATCCCTCTCCAAAGCAGGGCACCACTCCTGGCACCGTGCCAGCCATTCCTTCTAGCTGAGTCACTCACTCCACTCCTCCTACCCCACCCCTGCTGTGTATTCCTAAGTCACAGCCAGTCTGAGGGCCCACGTGCCCCAAATGTCATCTCTACCACGGCTGAGGCCCCTGGCAACCTGGTCGGGGTCTGCTCCAGCTCACAGCGGGGCACCTAGCTCAGACCCTGGAACAGCTTCTGCTGAGCCTGCCTCTACCCCACCCAGCTCAGCCTGTGGGCAGGGGGCGGGGGGGGGGCACTGTGCTTAGATACTGATGGACACGCCCTGTGAACTCATGGCTAGTGCACAGGGCACACAGGGGTGTCAAGTACAGGCCTGACTCGAGGCCGAGCGGTGCCTCCTGTTTGTGACATAATCCGTGGCACTTGTGGGTGCCTTTCTCTGGATTTCCCTTCCGGGAGCTTCCTGCCTTCCTGTGCCTGCTCACGATATGGTCCTGTGCAGAAGCCACCTGCCAGGTCATACTCGGTCAATGCACCAGCCACTGGTGGGAGTGGGCAGGCTGGCATTTCCCACCACTAGAGAGGGCACCCCAACCTGCCTCTCAAAACACAAGGTGGGGGATGCTGGGATAGCTCAGTGGTTGAGCACCTGCCTCACAACTGTGAAGTCCAAGATTCAATTCCCGGCCCAGCCCATGCAAACCCATATGCTGAACTGCGGCACAACTGGTAACCATGAGGATGACTTGGCAGCGAAGGTTCTCATCTCCCATGCGGGAGGCCCCCAGTTCAGTTCCTGCCCTGTGCAGCCCCACGTCCACCTGTGTGGAATGAAACTATGTCACAATTCATAATGTACAACAATGGAGACTGAGCTGGACCCTCCCCTTCTCTCTCACTCTCTCACCTTCTCTCAAACAATAAAAGAAGATTAAACACACACAGAGCCATACACACACAGTGACAAGGCCTGTTTCTTCCTGGAGAAAACGCTTTCTCCAGCAACAAGTGGTCACTGTAAATCCTATGCGCTCATTCCCAAGTTACAACCATTGCTGCAGCCTGTTTGTTCAGGTCCCCAGAGCAATGACATCAGGGTTTATGTCCCCAGAGCAATGACATTAGGGTTTATGTCCCCAGAGCAATGACATTGGGGTTTATGTCCACAGTAAGTTCAGGAGTTCCTTGAGAGAGAACCCCTAGCTGAAGGTCCCCCCCCCCCCCCGCAGCAGGCAGAGCCATGCACATGGCCTCCACTCTAGTCACGGCCCCGCGGGGATGCTTGTGGGCTCCTGCCACGGTCCACCTCGGCAGTGAGGAGACTGGTACTACGGATGCAGTCAACAGGCCAGGGCCACACAGCACAATACAACCGTGGGTGGCAGAGGTCTGGGACGCAGGGGACACGGGGAGGGCATGTGGTGCACCCTGGGCATCAGGAGGCACCTGCAGGGCTGTCCCAGGCAAAAGGACCCCTGGACGCAGGGGCTCACGTCAGAGCAAATGCCTTTGGGAGCTTTCTCCTGAGGGCGAGGGCGCTGAGGTGCGGGCTGGAGGCAGGGCAGACAGCCTCTGCTGCTGGGGCAAGGCTTTCAGGAAAGCAGTGCTGAGGCGTTCACTCAACCGAAAGTCAAGTAGTAGTAAACTTGTGACACGTGCGTGATACTGCACAATACAGCTGTTTAAATGAAAAAACACTGCGGCAACGATTCTGGGCTGGCTAGGACCAAGTAAAACCAGGGACACTCAATATATTAACGCCACAGTCCTTGCAGGTGACATGTGGCCCCTGTGTGCCTCTGCTGTGGGCTGGGAGTCAGGTCTGCTGCCGTGCACACACACACACGCATGCACATGTGCATGCACACAAGTGCACGTGCGCACACACACATACACACCCTAGACTCAGGCCCAGGTGGAGTGTCTGCTCTCACACGTGCCCCTGTCCTGGGCTCTCCCCGTCTCTGTCAACCATGACCCCCGCTTTGCGCCCAGCGCTTTGCACCCAGTGAGCCCCTGGCCGGCTCCAGGCTGCATCCCTCCCAGAAGCTGCCTGCACTCGGCACTCGGGACTGGGCGTCCCAGCCAATTTCCATGTCCTCCCCACCCACCTCTGGCCTCGTTTTCACCATCGCACACGCACCAGGCCCAGACAGGCCAAGAGAGGGCACCCGGGCCTCGGCGTGCAGCCTTATGCGTGTGAAAGGGGCGGGGCGGGAGGCTGACCCGAGCCGCCCGGACAGGCGGCCCGAGACGGATTCAACTTGACCGAGAAACGCTCCCAAGGATGGCGCACCGGGGGGGCTGGGGACAGGGGTGCCGAGGAGGGACAGGGGGGTGAGCGAGGACAAGCAGGGGAGGCGCAGGCAGGGGGCACGGGGGGCCTTGGGGACGGGCTGCAGGGGGACAAAGAGTGAGAAAAGGCGGCCCCCGGAGGTCGGACCTCAGAGCGCCGCCCAGACCCGAAGCGAGCCGAGAAGCCCCTCTGCGGACAGGAAGTGGGGACCCGGAAGGGTCAGGTCAGCCCACCGTCGGGGTCACGCGAGGGGTGAGACGTCCGCAGGCCGCAGCCGAGGCTTCGGAGCAGCTAGGCTGGGGGGTCCCGGGACTCCGGGCCCAGACCCCGGGTCGGGACCCCGCGCCCTGGAGCCCGGGCCGGGGACCCCTGGCGGGACGCCGGCGAGCGTTCGCGAACTTTCCAGCGCCGGCCCCGTCCCGACTTTCAGTTTCCGGCTCCCCCGCCCCGAGAAGTCCCCTCAGGCTCGCGTGGCGGCGGCGGCCCAGCCTCCCGGGGTCGCGCGCCTCCGCCGGGACCCGGACCCCGACGCCGACGCCGACGTGCGAGCCCGAAGGCCGACTCACCAACGGTCGCCGCGCGTCCGGTACTGCGCGCCCTCCTCGCCGCGGCCGCCGCCAACGCGGACCCGCCTCCAAGCGCGCCTGATTGACGGACGCGAGAGCCTACCGGGCGCGAGAACAGGCTCCGATTGGTTCATTTCTCTCCCGCCCCTCCTCCTCGGGCCCGCCCTCTTGACGGACGGACGCAAAAGCCTATCGGAAGCGCGCAGGAAAGCCGCAGAGGGCGCCAATTGGTCGGAGCTGCCCCGACGTGGGTATTCTTAAATCGCCCCTCAGGTTTCCCGGAGCGGAGCTCGCTGGGCTCCCACGCACAGTTGGCGGAGCTCCGTGCACCGCGGGACGACCGGACTCCCGCTGCACAGCCCTCGCTGGTCTGCACCTCCCGCGAACCTGGACCGTGTCCACGAAGGGTCAGACCCGGGCTCAGGGCGCCGCCGCCTCCCCTCCCCAGCGTCCAGCTCAGAGCAGGGTCCCACCGTGGGTTACAAGGGTGTCCCAAAATTCACCCAAGATTCGAATTTGGCGTCATTTGTGCGATAAAGAGTTGCCAACGGAAAAAAAAAAAAGAGCGTGACAGCTGACAGTTTAGGATTATTAAAAAACGGAGCGCTCCACGGAAGAACAACGCGTTTTCATTGTTGAGCAACGAAAATGTACGATTTTTAATTATAGATCTGTGTTTTCTATCAAGATTACTTCTTGCGTCAATTTTGGGACACCCTTTATAAGAAAAAGCACGAAAAACCCCACTCAAAGGGGATGAAGGCGGACGAGGGCTCCTCTCAGGTTCGTGGAATGCTGTAGAACTAGATAGTGGTGACGTACCAATGTACAGACGACACCGAATTGTATGGTTTAAAGGGTGAATTTTATGTAAATTACACCACCAAACCAAACAAAAAATGAGCAACCGATGGCCTCCAGACACACGGAGCGAAAGACAGACATGGAAACATCTAGAAACAAGGCAGTGGACAGAAAAAAGGGAGTGCCCTAAGTGTGTGGCCCGAGGCCCGTCTGCGTCTCTTTATCTGCCAAGGGAGAGTCGGGACAAAATGGATGATCGCTCAGGGAATGTGGGCTTTGCAGATATCAGACAGCATGTCGTCTCGTACCAGTGTCCCGATGGAGGACTGTTCTCCTTATTTTGCAGAAAAGGAAATGGAGGCCCAGAGAGGGCAGATTCCTTCCCCCAGGTCACACAGCACAGGTGGCGCATCCACCCCCGGGGGATAATCTGAAGCAATGGGGACTGTTTGAGGGTGGAATAAACTGAAAAACAGGCACTTGGAAGCGACATCATTTGAACGTTCCGCGTTACCTCGAGAAGTGCGGGAATCATTCCTTGGTCTGGAGTATGAATTCCCTGACCTGAAACACCGCGTCCCTAGGAGACAGCAGCAAGGCTACCCTGCCTCTGATAGAAGCTCCATGAACTTGGACCCAGACTCGGCCACAAGCAGCTGTGGAAACCTCCCCGGTTTGGGGAAGCCGGGATGGCTCAGTGGGTTAAGCGCTCACTTTGCAGCACCAGGGACTGAGGATCAAATCCCGGCCCCGGCCCGTGCGGACCCATGTGCTGAACTGGGAGCTCCCCCAGTTCAGTTCTCTCTCTGTCTCTGTATCTCTCTCTCTCTCCCCCTCCGTGAAAAATAAATAAATAAATAAACATATTAAAAAAAACAAAACAAAAACCCTCCCCGGGGTCAGTGAGGTTTTATCCAAGTCCCACGGCCAGGCACGCTCTCAGGTGCAGCTGCTTCCCTGGAGTAAAAGCGGGGCCGTCTCAGCCGTCCGCAGTGACTCCTAGGCCGAGGCAGACCTCACTTGTCCCGGGAGAGGGGCAGCGCATAAGCACTGGCTGGGGGCCTTCTTGCCCTGTGTCCAGAGATCTAGAGAGCAAGGGTCTCTCCTGGGAAGGCAACCGCCACCTGTGGATGCCCCACTGGGCCGACCCCGACGTACTCGGCAGGGCTCCTCACGTGAAAACTCTCTCACTTCGTTGAAACATTGCTGCTTTTACAGGACTTTCTCACACACATTGCATCCGAGTCTGACGACAGAAATGTAAGGCGCGCAGGGTTGAGAACAGAGGGGAACGGAGTCCTGACCCTGGCCCTGGCCAGGAAGTGGCCGACCCGCCCCCAACTGCCAGGCAGGCCGGGGTGACACCTCTGTCCTGGTGGGCTGGAAAGGGGTGACTCACTTTAGTAGTTCAGGGGATTCCCACTCAAGTTCCTTTCGGTCAAAGAGAAAGCAAAACTCAGCCGGAGGAGGCAGCCACAGAGGGGCGGGGCTGGAGTCGCCAGGGACAGCCCCAGGCGGGGGCCGGGGCTGTCGTCTCAGGGGCAGCGAAGGGTCTGGAGGGTTCAGGCCAGGACCCAGCCACTGTCCTGGGCCTCAGCGCCCATCAGAGACGGGCACGGACCTAGCTGCACGTGGGGCCGATGCCAAGTGGACACCCATGGCCATGGGCCCAGCAGGGCAGGGAGGCCCTGTCAGCTGGGCCTGAAGATTATGGGGGGACAGTTGGCATTGCCAGTCACTCTGGCCGGAGACTCCCATAGACAAGCAGCGCACCCCCCGCCCCAGCCTTTGAGAGCCCGCTCTGTCCCCTTTGCTTGTCTTTCTCACATTGGCATTGGTGCCCCGAGGACACTTCTGAAGGCTAGTGGCACCTCTGCTCCCCACAGGCATGGCCCTCCGGAGGCTGTCACCTCGTGTCCTTTACTCAGGCCTTTGGGAGGCTGGACACCAGCTTGCCCAGGAGACGGGGAGGTGGACTTGGGTGTGTGACGCCCACCCCCACAGCCTCCCCAAGTACAACCCACTTCTCCTCTTAGGAGCTCATCCCTTCTTGTCTCATTTTTTCAGACATTTGAAGGTCAGCCCCGGGCTGCAGCTCCCATGTGCAGTGGGTTTCACTCTCACTCTGCCGTCACCTGAGAGACACGCTCACAGAAAGGCCAGAATTCCCCTGCACCGGTGCCAGCCGGGAGTGGCTCCCCCTCCCCGCCTCCTTCCCCTCAAAGTGCATAGCCAGCGGGGTCCCCCTCCCCCAGGGCACCCCCAAGGCGCTGGGTGGGGAGGCTAGGCTGCTGACAGCACCAGCGCTCAGGGACCAGGGGGCTACTCCCAGAACTGCAGGGAGAAGGACGTGAAGCCCACGCTGGGTCAGCCCAGAGCCGGCCCCACCGGCCGCGTGAGCCGAGCCCACTGCAAAGAAAGTAAAGCCGGCGCGTGCAGAGCACTGCGTTCCTGAAGGCAGGGCTGGGAAAGGACGGGTCCTCACCATCTGCCTCCTGTGTAGACTTAGGAAGGAGACAAAGTGGTAAAGGAGGGGGACATGTCCACCATCCACCACCTCACACTTTTTAGTTTATTTATTTATTTTTATTTTTGACAGAGAGAGAGAGAGGAGAGAGATACAGAGACAGAGAGAGAACTGAACTACTCCCAGCTCAGCATATGGGTCCACACGGGCCTGGGCCGGGATTCGATCCTCGGTCCCCAGCGCTGCAAAGTGAGCGCTTAACCCACTGAGCCATCCCGGCTTCCCCTACACTTTTTAAAGCCACCTGATGATACGACCGACTCAAAGCACTCTTGTGTCGGAAGCAATAGAAGGTCACTTTGGAAGCTCTGGAAAACACAGAAAAGTACCAGGAAGAAAGCAAAGATCACCCCCAAAATCCCCCACCCAGAGTCAGGCTCTGCCAAGATCCCCTACCAGCTTGACACCCACCTCCCTTCAGACAACCCTGGAGCACAAACATCATCCCACAGCCGGAGCCAAAGGCCAGGTGACAACCTCCCGCGTGGAAATGAAAGGCCCAGGTAGTCCTGGCCGGACCTTGCCTTTCCCCAGCCGGCGGCAGAGCTGCCTGGACCCCAGGATCTTTGCACCAGCCAGGCCCTCACGAACCAGTTCCCTCCCGTTTCCAGGCGCTTTGCAAGCTTGGGTCCTTAACATCTCCAGCTAAAGACAGTCTCCTGGCCCTATATTGAGTGGGTTCTCCCCACTCGCCCCACGTGGCTAGAATCAGTTTGTGTGTGTGTGTGGCTCCCCCAGATGGCAAGTAGCGGCCTCTTCGGCCTCATTGGGGCCCATTCGTGTTTTGTCGTCTGGCAGAGCAAGGCCATGCAGGACAGAATCCAGGTTCTGGGAGACACCTTCGGGGCGAGCGCAGCAGCCGGTCGGCACGCGCCGGCTACTGGCCGTGGCAGGAACTGCCTGTGAACAGGGCCCTGGAGGCCGCTCGGGTACCTCGTGCCTCCGACCACCGCGCGTGGAACTCGCGAGCCAGGCGGTTGGAGGTCTCAGATGGCTCTGCTCACACTCGGACTCAGCCAGGGAGGTTGGCTGGCCAAGGTCAGCAGGGCAGCCCCGTGTCCGGGAGGCCCCGGGTGCCCTGCGAGGGTCTCCCTTGCACACTGCCGTGGGCACTGCCACCTTCCACGATGTTCTACCCCATTCAGCTCTACCCCTGGCCTGGACCCCCAGCACTCTTCAGCCCAACTGGGACCCTGGTCCTGCCTCCTGTCCACTGTCTTTCTGTGCTTCCCCAGGTATTACCCAAACCCATGTCAATACTAACAACAAGATACCAATTAGATCAAACACGCTCAGAGAAATGTCTGAATTATCTTTGCTCCCCCATAAAACAATTCTGCAAAGTCATGATGTGACATTCAACGAGAACAGTCAAAAATGTAAGCGAGAGCACCAGAGATGCACCTGCCAAGCTATATAAACGTTATCTTTTTAAACTTTTGTGATGTTTGTGGCATTTGTCAGTTTAAAAAGACTGAGATTTATTTTATTGTTTTGAGGTGAGAGAGAGAGAAAAGGGGGGCGGGCCCAGAGCAGTCTCCATAGGGGCACATCATTCCCATGGGAGGGGAGGACCTTCATGGTCATCCTGGCGGTTATGGTACCAGTTGTGCTGCAGTTCAGCATGTGGGTTTGCACGGCCCGGAGCCGGGATTGGATGTGCAGACCTGGAGGCTACAAAGCAAGTGCTCACCCTGCTGAGCTATCCCAGCGTCCCCAGTTTCTTTATTTGGTGTATCTTATTTATTTATTTATTTATTTATTCAACAGAGAGAGAGAGAGAGAGAGCGAGATACAGAGACAGAGAGAGAACTGAACTGGGGGAGCTCCCCAGCTCAGTATATGGGTCCGCACGGGCCGGGGCCGGGATTCGATCCTCAGTCCCCGGGGCTGCAAAGTGAGCGCTTAACCCACTGAGCCATCCCGGCTTCCCCGCCCATTTCTTTAAATTTATAATTTGATTTTTCTTCTCATTATACAAAATACCTGTAATTATTGTAACAGAATTATTGTAAAAGAACATGCTTCTACGTCATATGTTATATAGAAGTGTTTATATTCGAGTTAATTTTGGTTTAATAATTTTTTCGTTTGGGTCCTAACCCCAAAAGGTATATATATGCCCAACGTCTTGCATCACGTGAGCACAACGCTAGAAGAACAGGCCTTGGGATTGCACGCCGGGTGCAAAATAAAGGCGTGAAATAAATTAAGTTCAACTGCGGAAAAATGGACGAGGCTCCATTTCCCTCGCACCCAATTTCTTAACAGGTATCCGCACCCCCCTTCGAGCACCTGGCCAGGCCCGGGGGGTGACCCCCATCCCCAAGGGTGCGAGCTGCCAGTCCCAGGGGCTTGCGGGGTCGGGGCTCCTGTCCGCCCCGCACCCCTTCACCTCCTCCTCCCCGCAGCCCCGGCCTCGCGCCCCCTGCGCGCCCCCGACGCGCCCCTGACGCGCCCCCGACGCGCCCCCGGCGCGCCCCCGACGTCGCCCCCTCCGCGCCCCCGACGTCGCCCCCTCCGCGCCCCTGACGTCGCCCTCCTACGTCGCGCGCCGCCCCGGCGTTCCCTCAGGCGGGCGGGGCGCGGATTGGCCCGGAGCCCCGGGAAGTGCCCGCCCCTCGGGCCGCCGGCCAATGGGAAGCGGATGCGGGGCCGCGGCCTGCGCCGGAAGCGGCCGAGCGACGAGGCGTCGTCGCGTCGCCGGGGTCTAGAGCAGCTGCCGCGGAGACGCCGTGCGGACCGCCGGAGCCGCCCGCCCCGCCATGGCCGAGAGCGACTGGGACACGGTGACGGTGCTGCGTAAGAAGGGCCCCACGGCCTCGCAGGCCAAGTCGAAGCAGGTGCGGGCGCCGCGCCGGCCTCCCGACCCCGGAGCTGCCGGGCGCCCGGGCGGGGACGGGGGCCGCGGTCAGGGGGCCGGGCGGGGCCGGGCAGGACCGGGGAGCGGGGCCGGGCAGGGCCGGGGAGCGGGACCGGGGCAGGACCGGGGAGCGGGCCGGGGCCGCGGTCAGGGGGCCGGGCGGGGCCGGGCAGGGCCGGGGAGCGGGCCGGGGCAAGGAGGATGGCCGCTCTCGGACAGTCGGGGGCGGGCGTTGGAATGAAGACGGGCGAAAGGTAGAACCGCAGGAGGGGCCGGGGTGGGGGGTGGGGCGAGGACCAGGACCGCGGACGGGGCAGGGGACGAGCGAGGAGGGCCGAGCGGGTGTGGACGGGGCGGGGCGGCGGCGAGGGCGGAGGGGTCGGGCTTGTCCTCCTAACGATACCGGCCTGAGAGCGAGGCCCGGACAAGGTCCAGAGGCCTTAGACCTCTGGGTGTGGACAGGGACCGCCGGGCTGGGCTGGGTGGGGGGACCTCGGGGCCGGGACAGGGGCGGGGGAAGCCTCCCACCAGAGGCTCTGCTCGGTCCAGTGCCGCCTGTGGAGCCCCCGAGGCACACGGCAGGCTACGGGGAGTTTGTCCCCAGACCGAGGGGGCCTAAAGACGCAGCTCGCAAGTGGACCCTGCTTCCCTGTCTTGCTGTCACTTGTCTCCTTAGTAGCAGTCGATGGAGACCTGCCTGGATATTTGATTGTAGAGGATCTTGCGTGACGAGTTTGGGTTTTAAGCCCAGCCCTGGTTCAGTCCCTGGCTGCGGGCTCAGACAGCCCCAGGCGCTATAGCGCAGCGTGCTGCTGGCTGCTGGCAGCCTAGGCTGGCGTCTTCCCGGCAGTGAGAAAACTTTGACCCAAAAATGCTTCCTGATTTTCTAGGCCATCTTAGCGGCTCAGAGGCGAGGAGAAGATGTGGAGACTTCCAAGAAATGTAGGTACTCGAGTTGCCCCTCACAGGCTGGGGGCAGGTTTCACCTCTGCAGTCGCGTGCATGGCGCCCGGGGCGGGGGATGCTCAGGACCTGAGCAGAGTGGCTACGGCGGGATCGGGTCAGGAGTGTTCGTGCTACCCATTCCCGCAGGGGGGAGACAGTTCCGGGCTCTGCTGTTGGGCCTGTGACCCTCCCGTGTCACCCGTCCTGAAGTGGCTTTTCTCGGGGTCCCTCCCAAAGCCGGTGTCTGCTCTTGCCTCCTGCCCGCCCAGGGGCTGCCGGGCAGAACAAGCAGCATTCGATCACCAAGAACACGGCCAAGCTGGACCGGGAGACCGAGGAGCTTCACCACGACCGGGTGACCCTGGAGGTGGGCAAGGTGATCCAGCAGGGCCGGCAGAGCAAGGGGCTGACACAGAAGGACCTGGCGACCGTGAGTGTGGTGCTCCCCTCGTGGCGGGCAGGCGGGTTGGTGTTCAGAAAATGCCAGCGGCTGGGACTTTGCCCACCTGCCGACTTTGGGGCTTCGGTCTGCCCTTGGCCCACAAAGGCCTCTGGGAAAGCCGCATGAGGCCAGAGCTTCCGTCCACTAAGGCCCTGGGTCCCTCACTGTCAGGAGGGCAATGCCCTTGATGGAACAGACACAAACCCTTCTTTTCAGAAAATCAATGAGAAGCCCCAGGTCATCGCAGACTACGAGAGTGGGCGGGCCATTCCTAACAACCAGGTTCTGGGCAAAATCGAGAGAGCCATTGGTGAGTGTCCCTTGGGCCTCGTGTGGGCCGCCCTCGAGTGGGGTGGGGTGGGGCACAGGAAGGTCCAGGTCCCCCATCCCCTTTCTGAGCCGGGGGACAGAGGACTCCTGAGCTCTCCTGGGCAGTGGTCACATTCCGCCCCCACACTCCCCCTTGGTGTCGGCTGGAAGCCGGCACGGAGCTCCCGGAGCGCCAGTGCTGGGTGGGAAGGTGCACTGTCCACCGCGGGGCCCAGCCGGGAGTGGGAGGTGTCCGTCCCTCCCTCCCCCTGTCCTGTGGGGCCGATGGCTGGGGATGCTGTGGCACTGCCCTGTCCTTTGAAGTTCCAGAGTGGGAGCTGCAGGGTCAGTGGGCCGATGGCTCTTTCAGGCCTCAAGCTCCGGGGGAAGGACATTGGGAAGCCGATTGAGAAGGGGCCACGGGCAAAATGAACACAGAGCCTCGAAATCGGTGCGTTCCGGCCGATCTCGTCTGGCTGGTTCCCCGTGACCACCAGCGCCAGCGCGGGCCTCTCCCCACGGCTACGCGGAAGCCAGGGTGTCAGCCCTGCCTGGGAACCCTCTCTACCTGAACCTCCTGTCAAAACAAAAGCTTGCAAAGTGGTTGCTTCTCCTGATTGTTTTGCCTCCCTGCCCCCAAGCCTCATGTTGGGGTACAGGACACTGCCGTCCTCTCCCACGGTGTCAGCCCAGCTGTGGGGGTGGCCCCTGGGGGAGCACAGCCAGAGCCCCTCACAGGGGTGGGTTCGGGGTGGGGTGGCCCGCTCCGGGCCGGAGGAGGGGAGGTGCCGCCTCTGGCCCCGTTGTTGGAGAAGCTAATAAACGTTTGCTGTCCTTCCTGCTGCCATGTGGTCACGTCCCCGACTGGGCCTCCAGCCTGTGGGGTGGGAGGGGCTTGCTTTCAGGACAAACATTGAGGGGCCGTGAAGGTCGCTGTTGGCTTGGGCCAGTTAGGTGTTAGCTGACCTGGCACCCAGCCACGCCCTTCCCAGCAGAACCCAGTGGGCCAGGGTAGCACGGGGGGCACCTGGCCCCACAGGTGTGGCTGCCACCTCCTTCCCGGGACCCTCATGCACACTGTGGTCTTCCAGGCCCATGTGGGAGAGCAGAGCCTGGGACCCTCCCTGGGTTAGGAAGACCAGACTCCATCTTAATAGACTAGGGTGACGTGTGGGGAGGCCAAGGACCCTGAAGTACTGCCAGGGAAGTCACCCCTCAGACCCTGGGAGGCCGGGGACCTCAGCTATTTCCCAGGGACCCGCTTGGGTGTCATGGATCACTGAGTGACCTCTGCTTTGAGAGGTCTCATTTCAGGGGCTGCGTGGACCTTTAAAGCGGGATGGTGGCCATGGGAACCCTTCCTGTAGGATAAGCACAGAAGGGCATGTCCCCATGCCACCTAGGACCTGGTCAAGTGTTGGCTCCTGTCTGTCATTGCACCTGTGGGGGTTTCTCTGCAGTCTCAGAGGCCCAGTCGCCTGGCAGGTGGGGCTGGACCATCCAGTCAAGATTCCTACCAGGTGAGGCTGGCTGCCTGCTTGGCCTGGGGAGAGGGTGCTCAGGGTCCTTCTGCGTCTGCCTCCTGGAGCCGTGAGCCCCTGGCCCTGTTTGGAATGGCCTGTTTCCTGTCACCCAGGTGTGGGAGGTTCCCGAGTGTGCCCTCGGGAAGGCTGCGCTGGGGATCTCAGGATCCACCTTCTGGCTGGTGGGCCGAGCAGGACGTACAGACGTGGGCCTGAGGGCTGCCCTCAGGGTTGGGGTGTTTATTGTTGGGGTGAGGACTGGGGCATGTGGGTGGCAGTCTACAGGGTGAGGCATGCAGGGTCCTCCCATCCTGGGGGAGGGACAGGTGTCTTTCCCAGGACTGGGTGAGGATGTGGGGGTGCTGTGTGAGGAACCGGGGTCGTCTATGGGTCGTCTATGGGTCGTTGGTGACTAACGCTGGCAGGGTGACTTGATCCTAGGAGGGAGAAGAGGTGCTTGGTGACCACTGGGTGGTGGGTGGCTGGCCCCCATTAGGCCATCTGGGAGGGATCATGCCAAGTGCAGGGTGCAGCCCTCTGCCCACCTGCTCCAACCTGGGGGTCCCTACCGCATTGAAGAGAATGTTGTCAAAGCCGGGGGCTGTGGCTGGTGTCCTGCCCCAGGAGGGGCAGCCCCCCTTCTTCCGCAGCCAGTGCCGCCCCAGGACTCCAAGCAGCAGCAGGACCCCGAGGAACAGGAGGGCGCCGCCAACTGCTGCTGGCACTGACGTGGCCACGGCCGTGTCCCCTGTGGGGCACATGAGCCCTGAGACTCAAACCCTCGTCAGCCCCACACCCAAGGCCAACGCCTGGGGAGGGCCGGTTTCTGTGGCCCCGTGGGTTCCTAGGCTTCACTGCTGTGGCCACCACAGGTTCCAGGCTGAGGCTGGGGACCCGGGTCTGTTGTGAGGTCAGCAACCAGCAAGTGCCCCTGCACCTCCGGGGCCTGGACACACCCTGGGAGCAAGGACGGAGCACAGGGCCTGGGAACTGCACAGGGAAGCTGATAAGCTTCTGAGGGACCTGGGGGCGGGGCAGCCCGCCCCTGGGCGGGGACAGAGAGTAGAGGGCGGGGATGGCACAGGAGATGGCGCAAGGCCTGGCCTTTTGTGCTCCTGGCCTCTGGGGCAGCCGTGGGGCCATGAGCTGTCCAGCCGCAAAGGCCCAGATGCAACGCGGGCGACCAGCGGGGCTAGGCTTACCCGGGCCGGGTGCAGGAGGCTGGCAACGCTGCCCCGCCAGGTACTCCACGTCGTCCAGGGCAATGGGCCCCAGGGCTGGCTGGCCGCCCAGAGTGGCTTCAAACATGATCTGGTCAGGAGGGGGGAGAAGCTGTGGGATCTAGGGGAGGAGGGGGAAGGGGGAATGGAAGGGGAGGAGGAAGGAGGGGGAGGGGCGGGGACAGGGAAGGGGGCCCCACCTGAGGCCCCACCCAGCTCACAGTGCGGCCTCACCTGGAACTCCTCCGCGCTGGTCACCTCCACCTGGCCTTCCAGCCACTGGTGACGAAGGCGGCCGCCCACGCCCCACAGGGCCAGCTGGCCCTGGGCGCTGCTCAGGAGCACCCTCAGCTCGCCCTTATCTGGGATCAGGGGCCAAGGAGGGTCAGGTACCCGCCCAGCGTGACGCAGGGCTGCCCCCACTGCCCAGGCACGCTGGTCCAGCCGACTCACAGAGCTGCTCGGGGAAGCCCATGCGGTACCAGAAGCGGAGGCAGGCGGCCCTGGTGGGCGGCAGGGGCTGGCTGCACAGCCAGGCCGCGCGGCCCCCGGGGCCCAGCACTCCAGTTTCAAAGAGAGCAAAGTGTCCTGGGAAGGAGAGAGGAAGGGGCCCGCCCCCGAGTTGAGACCTGGACCCTGCTGAGCTGGGGCTGGAGCCCCTGCCAGGCTCGCACCCACCTGCATCAGTGCCCAGGGTGTGGTCCACGGGGGGCTGTGGGTAGCGGGAGGGGGTGGCTCCGCTGCTCCAATCCCAGCTGTACCTGCCCGGGCCGGGCCGGGGCACACGGCTCCAGCCACACAGGCCCGTCTCAAAGTCACAGGAAGCTGCAAGCGACCTGGGCCGTGAGCAGGGCTGCCCCTGCCCCTCCACCCCTGTGGCGGCACCACTGCTGGGGGGATGGCTGGCATAGCGGGTGCCACCCACGAGCCGGGGCCGGGTTGCAGGGCTCCCACCTGGCTGAGGGCAGGGCCCGTCCTGCAGGAGCAGGTCGTCCAGGGCCACGTAGGATCGCTCCACGCCAGCAGCCACGGCCTGGAACACCACCTGGGCGGGTGCAGGGCAGCGTGGGCTCACAGCTGGTCGGGAGAGCCCCCGGGGGTGAGGAGGGACCGCCCCCCAGCTCTCACCCTCCAGGCCCGCTGGGCCTGCACATCCACGCTGCCCAGGCGCCAGGCGAGCCCCCCGTGGCCGCTAACGCTGAACACCTGTCGCCTCTCGGCCTCCTCCACGTGGACCTGCAGGGTACCTGCCGTGCCCAGCGGCCAGCCCAGCTCAGCTCCAGTGGAGGGACGAGGCCGGCTCAGGGCCCCGCGGCAATGGGCTGCCAGGGGGACCCCAGCCCCTCCACCTCGCGGCCCTCACCTGGGTTTCGCAGGCTCAGGTGGTACCAGAAGGTGAGGCAGGCGGGCTGGGCCAGGGGCCTGTGTTCCTTGGAGGTCAAGGAGGCCACGTGGCCTCGTGGCAAGGCCTGTGGGCTTGTGTCCACCACCATGTAGTGCCCTGGGGGGGTGCCAGCTTCCGGTCTGCCACCTGCCCGCCCCCGCCCCCATCACTGGCCCCGCCCCTCCCGGGACCCTCTGCCCGCCCCCTGGACGCCGCCCCCGGGCCCGGACCCTGGGCAGTCTCTGTGGTGTGGTCAGCGCGGGGGCCCCAGGCGGCGTGGCCTGTGGCGTTGGTCTGGCGCGTCCAGAGGCCTCCGGTGAAGCCACAGGTCGAGTCCTCGAAGGAGCAGCTATTCGGGGCCCAGCAGGGCCCCGGCCGCACGGCCACGTCGTCCAGCGCCATGGTGCCGTGGAACCCGTCCCGGAGGCCTTCGAACAGCAGCTGCGGGCAGAGGGTGTCAGCGCCAGGCCTGCCCTGCCCCCCGGGCACCCAGGCGCGGGGCCTCACCTGGTACTGGGTGCTGGAGCCCGTCTGGTGGTGGAGAGTGGCCCAGGCCTCGTGCCAGCGGTTGCCGTGGGTGCCGGACCGCGACCACAGGTGCACGTCCACCCTCCCCTGCTGCCTCACCACCAGGCGCAGTGTCCCTGGAGAGGCTGTGGCTTAGCGGGGACCGGAGCCCCCTGCCGACCCCCAGGGGGGCAGAGACACAGCTCGGACCCCGCTGGGCCTCCCAGCCCGGCGCAGCGCCGGCCACTCACCGATCTGCGGCCCGTGGAGCTGGTACCAGAAGGACAGACACTCCTGGGGGGAGGCCGGGGTCTGGGGCTGGGTGAGCAGCTGGGCACCAGGGCCCCGGGCTGGGGGGTCTGTGGGGTCCAGGAGCATGAAGTAGCCTTTGGGGGGGACATGGCTGAGCTGCGGGGTGCCGGGCTCCAGGTCTGGGCACTACCCCCGGGCGTCTGGGTGGCCTCGCCCTACCTGCGCCCGTAGTGTGGTCGTACCCGGGGCCGCCGCTCTCCATCCGGCGCCAGTGGGCGTCCGTGAGGCGGCCTGCGTGCCAGCCACACGTGTCCCGCTCGAAGTTACAGGACAGCTCTGGGGGTGCGGCGGGGCGGGGTCAGCACCCCTCCTGAGTCCTCAGAGGGCAGGGGGCTTGCTCCCTGACGCGGGGCTCCCCTGGCAGCGGTCAGGGTGGAGGCCCCCCCGGGTTGGCGGTGGGGATGGGGGCGGGGACTGTAGGGGGCGGGGAGGACCTGAGTCTCGCTTGGTGGCCACTGCGGGGCTGCAGTCCTTCATGACCACGTTGTCCACCCCGGCGCCCTGCGGGCCAGGGCCGTCCAGGTCCACCCAGCCGACGAACGCCAGCTTCGTTGGGGGGCACGAGGGAGGAGCACGGGGCTCAGCTAGGGGGCCCGTGGGGCGCGCCCGCTCCCGCCCCCCCAGGGCTGCCCTCCTCACCCGGAAAGGCCGGCGGCGCGCCCCCAGAAGCACGGTGTCCACCTTCCAGCCCCCGCGGCGGCTGCTCGGGGCCTCCCACACCAGCTCCGGCGCGCGGCCCGCCGCCAGCACCGCCAGCGCCAGGGAGCCTGGCCCGGGCGCCACCATGTGTCGGCCTGGGGGCCCCGCCCCCACTCCCCGGGAGCCCCGCCCCCACTCCCC